>JUJX01000078.1:0-81280 GCA_000800745.1 Diaporthe longicolla
GTATATATAAATTAATATAATATATATAGGAATTAACTTAGTAATTTTATTATATACTTATTTTAGTAACTAGTATACTATCCGTTTTTATCGGTGCGAATATCCGATCTCATTTTTAAGGGTTTCTTTACCTCGCACCTTGAAATCTCCGAAGTTTCTCTCCTCGTAGCAGGGGTAATCTTTCTGGAAGCTCACTATAAACTTAAACTTTTGCTTGAGGGAACAGAGGGCAGAGTACTCAGGAAATTATCACAGATGGCACTAGAAGACAGAAAGTTAGATTATTGCACTTGCTTCATTGAGAGTTTATTTCAGTGGTATTCGATTGAAAGAGACTTTTAAGATTACCATGGCTCCCAAGCACACAATCCACCAGTGGTAAACCTAGCTGCGCTGAAATCCTCACTAAGCTCCTCTCAAGCGCGGAAGACAGAGACATATCTCGCTTTTCTCCGCAGCTTATTTTCATGTAATCACACAAGTAAAACAGAACTAGCAAGACCTATGAACGCCCCCAAGAAATATCCATTGCCTCTTTGTACTGGCCTCTACCATTCCACCCATCTAGACTTCATCATCTACAAAGGCTTGCCTTTGAGGAACTCGGACCACCGACGGACCTCAGATGGGATGCCCTCAGGCCGGGGCAGCTTCTCGCTCATGCACTGGGCGAAAAGAATCGCAGTCTGGTTGTAACAATGGAGTCAGTGTGGCTGTCTGGCCTAGAAAATGGCATACGTTGCTGAGGATGAGAACTCACCTGTGGCTCCATGAAAAGGGGCACGCCGAAGTCAACAGCGTTTCTGCGCATGACTACCGCTGATGTTAGTCCTAGAATATTCCAAAATATGGAAGACGGGGACAACGAACCATAATCCACGTCCATGACAGTCTTGCCTCTGGCCAGGGCGAGATTGAACACGCCGCGGATATCGTACTTCTTGAAAACCTCACGAAGGGCTCGCTTGTCCTCCTTGGGGAATTCAATGACCTCAACTTGCACCTTGTTCTTGGACGTCGACTCAATGAACTGCTTCACCTCGTTGTCGGCGGCAAACAGCTTATATCCAAGGGGCGACAGGTAGTCGACGATCTTGGTGAGCCACTCCTTCTTCAGCTCACCGCCGAAGAGAAGACCCTCGCCCGGCTCTGGCATGCGGAAGTTCATCGCAGATTGCATGCTGGCCCAGTAGGCGTCGACGAGGTCCTTGCCGAAGCAGGCCATCTCACCTGTGGAGGCCATCTCAACGCCAAGGAAGGGGTCGGCGCCGGCAAGACGGGTCCATGAGAACTGGGGCACCTTGGTGGCGAGGTAGTCGCGCTTGACAGCCATCAGGTCGGTGGGGTCTGGCACCTGCTCGCCGACGAGCGCCTTGGTAGCCACGTCGATGAAATTTGTTCCGAGGACCTTGCTGACGAAGGGGAAGGATCGGGAGGCACGCAGATTGCACTCGATGATCTTGAGCTGATCCTCGCCTCCTTCGGGGTCCTTGGCCTTGATGATCTGCATGTTGAAAGGTCCAGTGATCTTCCAGGCCTTTGCGACCTTCTCGGCAATCTCCTTGACCCGCGCCATGATCTTGTCATCGAGACCCTGGGGAGGCAGGACAAGAGTGGCGTCACCGGAATGAACACCTGCTTGCTCAACGTGCTCACTCACGGCGTGCACGATAAGCTTGCCCTGGGAAGCAACACCGTCTACGTCGATCTCTTGTGCACCCTCGATAAACTTGCTGATAACCACCGGATGATCGGGCGACACGTTGCTGGCAGCTTCGAGCTTATCCTTGAGCTCGTCCTTGCTCCTGATCACTGTCATTGCGGCCCCAGAGAGGACGTAGGACGGCCTGACAAGCACAGGGTAGCCGACCTGCTCTGCAAACAGTTCGGCCTCCTGAACGGAGGTCAGCTCCTTCCACGCAGGCTGGTCCAGCCCAATGCTGTCCAGGATCGCGGAAAATTTCTGCCTATCCTCTGCGCGGTCTAAAATTATGAGTTAGTCACCTGTGGTGGAATCTGGAGCCACACTCCAACTCATGGAGCAGATGTGTTAAATGTGAGAATTGTACGAACCGATATCCTTGGGATTTGTGCCGAGAACGTTGGCTTTGCCGGTCTCCTGGAGACGGAGAGCAATGTTCTGACTAAGGAAGGGTGACGTTAGTCCTGCTATGCATCCTGAAGAGTGGCATTCTCCGAAATAAAAATTAAGACCCGCCCCCCCGGGGGGGGNNGGCGCGGCGGCAAAGTAATACTTACGGCAACTGGCCACCCACGGAGACCACGACACCGCTGGAGTTCTCAAGCTCGTAGATGTCCATTACCCTCTCGTAGCTGAGCTCTTCGAAATACAGCTTGTCAGCAGTATCGAAGTCGGTGGAGTAACTGCTGAGTGTTAGTCATCTGCTCCTGGTCAAATAGTGATGCGCTCTGCTACAATCCCACACATGACAGGCAAAAGTCTGTAGAAGGAGAGGGCCAAACTTGCGTCTCTGGATTGTAATTTATCATCACAGTCTTGTGTCCCATCTTGCGAAGAGCCTGTGTAGCGCTCACGGCACACCAGTCAAACTCCACGGAGCTACCGATACGGTACACTCCGCTTCCCAGCACGACAGTGCCCTTGTCTTCGAAGGTGACATCGTGAGTGGAGGCGTTGTACGTGGTGTATAGGTACTACAGCATTCGAAGTCAGCTACCAGAGAACCAAAGAAGTAACTCTGAACCAATGCGGCGAGGAGTGGGTCATGTGGTTGCCATAGCCTGTCTCAACACCTGAAGATTGTATCCAGAAGATGCTTACATTTGTGTCCGCGGGGAACTCGGCGGCGAGTGTATCGATCCTCTTGACCCATGGCCGGATGCCATACTCCAGACGAAGGCTGCGCACCTTGTCTTCAGTGCTGTTAACGGCGTTGGCGATCTGCCTGTCGGAGAAACCGAGCTTCTTGGCCTTGTGCACGATGTCCTTCTTGAGATCCTCGAGACGGCCAATAGCTTGGAGCTCCTTGGTCATGTCAACGATGTTCTGCAGCTTGTGAAGAAACCACTTGTCAATCTTGGTGAGCTCGTGGACCTTGTCAACGGAGTAGTTCTCGTGAAGCATGGCCTGGCCAACGGCGAGCCAACGGCGGTCAGTAGGGTTCTGGAGCTCAAAGTCGAGATCCTCGAACTTGTCACCCTGGAATCCAACGAACTTGGGGTCGACCTGGCGGATGGCCTTCTGGAAGGACTCCTCGAAGGTACGACCGATAGCCATCACCTCACCAACGGACTTCATGGCACTGCCAATGTCGCGCTTAACGTGTTGGAACTTGGCAAGATCCCACCGAGGGATCTTGGTGACGATGTAATCAAGAGAAGGCTCGAAGTTTGCCGTAGTGGTCTTTGTCACGACGTTGGGGAGCTCGGGCAAGCTGTGTCCAAGACCGATCTTCGCCCTGCTTGACGTTAGTAGCCTTCACCAAAGACAAGGGATCTCAGAAGGGAGACTTTCGCAGTGTAAGCCAGTGGGAACGCCGTTGCTTTTGATGCAAGGGCAGAAGACCGAGAGAGACGAGCGTTAACTTCGATCACACGGTAGTCCAGGCCGTCCGGCTGCAGAGCATATTGGACGTTGCACTCGCCAACAACGCCCAGGTGACGAACAATCTTGATGGCTGCCGAACGAAGCATGTGGTACTCCTCGTCACTGAGTGTCTGACTGGGTGCGACAACAATAGAGTCTCCAGTGTGGATGCCTAGAGGGTCGAAGTTCTCCATGTTGCAGACGGTGATGCAGTTGTTCTCGGCATCGCGGACGACCTCATACTCTACTTCTTTCCAGCCCTTGAGAGATTTCTCGACCAGGATTTGGGGAGACAGCGTCAGCGAGCGAGCAGCCATGTTGCGGAGTTCCTCCTCGTTGTTGACAAAACCCGATCCGAGACCACCCAGAGCATAGGCGGCTCGAATGATCAGAGGGTACCCAATGTTGTTCGCAGCGTCTATTGCTTCCTCGACCGTGTTGACGGCGATCGACCTAGCGATGGGGATGTTGATCTCATCGAGGGCCCTCGCAAAGAGATCGCGATCCTCGCTGAGCTCGAGGGTTCGGACACTGGTTCCCAGGACCTTGACGCCGTATTTCTCAAAGATGCCCATCTTCTGCATCTGAACACCCAAGTTTAGGGCCGTTTGCCCGCCGAAGGAGAGGAAGATGCCATCGGGGCGCTCACGCTCGATAACGTATGTGACATATTCAGGGGTGACGGGCACTATACGAGGTGCTGTTAGTCTTCATGGCACTCATTTGCATGACCGCCACACGTCCGAATCAAGTCATGTCGGATGAGTGGATGGTGCTTCGCGTAATCGGGGAAGGCATTTACGGTAGTAGACTTCATCGGCGATGAAGTGGTTCGTCTGGATGGTTGCAATGTTGGGGTTGATCAGCACAGATGCAACACCGGCTTCCTTGAGAGCCTTCAGGGCCTGGGATCCTATAGTATGAACATATTGTGTCAGTGTATAAGTTCTTGTCGTGCCATGTCGTGTGACTCATCTGACTCGGCCAGTAGAGCTCTCCACAGAACTTCATGATCTGAGTGACGAACCTGAGTAGTCGAACTCTCCGGCCTGGCCAATGGCAAGACCTCCAGATCCAATAACAAGGACCTTCTTTACATCCACGCTCGCCTTGGGCTTAACCACGCCGCTCTCAAGGTACGCCTTGGGGTTTGGCGCAGACTGAGTGGACGCGGCAGCCAGGCATCTGGCGCTGCTCACGAAGTTGCGCTTCTGGACGAGCTGCTGGGCCTGGGCCTGTAACCTGGCAGAAGCATTGGAGGTTGCAACTGTGAAGTTCCTGATTGAGTGGGCGGCAGGAACTGGGACCCGTCGAGTAGTGTTTCGAAGGAGGGCAGGCGTTCGAGCTGCCAGCGCAATCGGCGCCATGATGTGTGAGGGAGATTTGGGTGTAGAAAGGGACGAGGACGGCGACGACACTGGGCGCTGGTACCCAATTGCAGCTCTGGTAACCCTTTCCGTCCTCTTTATACCCAATTGACAAAGTTACGGATTCGAAATCGAAAAAGTGAGGGTGTGATTCATAGCAGGGACATGTGAACCCTGGGGGCTCTTCTTTTTTCTGGCGGGGCTAGCATCTTATCATAGCATGCCGAGCTCGCCCTATCAGTACAGATCAGGGCCAAGTTGGGAGCTCCCCTGTCGAAACTTTCCAAGGTCCCCGATTTTTCTCCCACTCCGCTTGGTCCCGCCCCAGCCCACAGCTTGCGGAAATCTACCAGTCCGATGCGACACCGCCCCGAGGTCATCCCATTGCATTAGAGGAACGCGCCAGTTCCGCCCACGCACGCACGCAGGCATGTCTGTACTACTGCAAGCCCAATGCAGCTTGCATTGGGGGCGTGGGCGAGGACTGGTTAATAGTACAGTAGTAGTCGCGGCAGACATAGTTTTGGTTGAGAAAATTTTTTGAAGCTCTCGTGTGGCAGGCTCCGAGGTAGGAGCAGCACGTTTTCGGCCTGGGAAGTCCCGCCCATTCGGCTCCGCCAGACTGGATCGAAGCATGGGGAAATGACGATGCCCGGAGGGAGATGACTCTAGCGTCTCGCAATGACTCTTATTTTATCTTGGTTTAGGCTCTGGCAGAACGGGGTCGACTCGGGGCAGTCGCGATCCCGTTCACACTTTCCTTAGTAATAAGTATTCCTTCACGGCAGATATTTGCATCTGGCTTGCAGTCTGCAGTAGCTTTCCCACTACCGTCAGGAATGCTTGTCGATCTTGGAGCTTCCTCGGTGCCCCCAAGCATTGGCAACAAAGTTGGGTCGACGCAGAGGTCGTGGGGTCAATAAGAGCATCGGTATTCTCTCCTTCTCGATCAATTCAGTGATTGAGCTCCCGGATCCATTCCCCGCTGCCCATTACGTACCACTGCAATTTACCTCTTGGTCCATGCTCGTGAGAAGTCTTTCTGTTCTTGAGAGGCATCTTTCTTCCTCAAGAACGAACCCGACCTCGATTTGGCGATGCACCATGCATAATCCGTACTAAACCGCTCCGCTCCTTTTTTCCTGTTATGCACTACTCAATCCAGATCTAGCCTCCGTCCGCGTGGAGAAAACAAATTTAACCACCCTCCTCCGAAATACCCGCTCCCTATACGCGCCAACCTGCACCAACGCTGTTCTTTATTGTATATTCTCCGCCGCCTTCTTTTCTCGTGCGCACCCATATAGAACACGCCATGGGTATATGCGCATCATGCCTGGGCGGCGGCCAACCACAAGATCCTGTCGAGCAGGACGAGGTTGAGTCCGGGCCACTGCTCTTTAGCGTCCCGAATGGGATGCACTACGGCAGCTTTGCGGAGCCACAGATGGCACCGCACACTGACCTTGCACGCGCTCAGCGCGAGACTGAGGCCCTGCAGCGGGTGGTCGCCCACACAGCGGACAACTTGGTTGACATCTATACCACAACACCCGCCGCCAATCCCCAGCACCAGCCGGGGGTCGCGCGAGACCGCCAGGCACAGTACCAGTTCCTGCTCACCAAGGTCAACAGCAACGTCACCTGCACCTCTGTCGGCAGCTCGCTTTCAACGGACGACGAGGATGACGCGCCGTTGCATGGGGATTTCACACACATCAAGACCGACGACAGGAATCATCTGGTGGGCACCTTCAGGGAAGCTGCTGCGGCGATGGCATGAAGATGCTCGAGGGTCTCAAAGGTCATGTTTGCCAAAGTTTAGAAATGTAATCGACACGGAGCCAGACTCCAAACTTTTGTTCTTCACAATCCTCTAGCCCATTATTTCATCTCTTGTGACATGCACTCATGAGTCCTTAAGATTTCCACCTCTGATGCTACCGCGCCACGTTCCCAAGTCTAGAAGCGAACAGCCGGATTCCGCTCGATGAAGTTCAGGTCCACCTTGTGTCCAAGCAGCTCGCGGATGTTCGAGATGCCGTACTTGATCATGGTCGGCCTCTCCAGACTCAATCCGAAGCCGTACACCCGCATGTCCTTGGGCAGACCCATGGGCTCCAGCATCTCAGGCCGGAACATACCGCTGTTGCCGATTTCGACGATCTTGTTCAGGCCCTTGTGGTAGCTGAAAATCTCCATGCTGGGCTCGGTGTAAGGGTTGTATGCAGGCTTGAACTTCAGGTCTGTGATGCCCATCCGCTTGAAGAAGTCCTCCATGAAGGACATCAGGCCTCCCAGTGTCAGCCCGTAGTCGGCGACAACACCCTCAACCTGGTGGAACTCTGCCAAGTGAGTCGCATCCACTGATTCGTTCCTGAAGACTCTGTCGATCGAGAAATACTTCGCTGGCGGTGGCCGTCCGTCGGGGCCCTTTTGTTGGGCCAGCTTGTGCAGCACAGCTGTCGAGATGGCGGTCGTGTGCGTCCTCAGGACCAGCCTCTTCGACTCCTCCTCCGACCATGGGTATCTGTAGCCAATGGAGCCGAACTTTCCATTCTCGTGCACCGCCTTGATGTTCTCCACGTACGTCTTGTAATCGGCCTTGTCGTCAGGGCCCGTCGCCCGGGGCAGATCTGCTTGTTTAGGGTCCGAGATGTAGAAAGTGTCCTGCAGGTCTCGGGCAGGATGTTGCTGCGGCACGAATAGCGCATCGAAGTTCCAGAAGCCGGACTCGACGAATTTGCTGGTCGGCATCTCCTGGAAGCCCATGTCGAAGAAGATCTGCCGGAACTCGGCTCGCACCTTGTTCAGCGGGTGCAGAGCTCCCGCACGCTGATCCGCTCCCAGTGCCTTGAAGTTGTATGGCTTGAAGGTTGCAGTCTTCCACGCGCCAGAGTGCAGCATGTCTGCCGTGAGGTCTGTCTCCTCCTTAGTGATCTCCAATGCAAACTTCTCGCCCTTTTGTATCCTGAAGTGGATGACCTTCTGCATCTTGACCAGCTTTCGCTTCTTCAGATCGTTGAGAATTTTGGCGTCTGGGAAGGTTTTCGTCTTTGCAATAGTCTCGAGCTGTTCCCTTGTCGTGTCCTTGATCGACTCCGCCTGCAGACTGTCAGTGTCGAGCGCTCCCTCGCTTGGTGCAAGTTGGAGGTACAGGTACTCACAGAGGCCTTGAACTTGCCATCGCTAGTTCGCGTAATCCACTTCTCCTTAAAGGCCTTGCCCTGTCCGAGCTTGGTGACGTTCTTGTCGCCAATGGCCTTCTCGAGGTCCTGGACCGAGAGGCCCTCAACTGCCTGTCGCAACGCTTCAAAGACTCTCGCCTCGTGACTACCATTCTTAACAATTCCCTCTGCCTCGGGCTCTAGGCTTGCTTCGTCATTCTCTATCGGTTGGTAGGCAACCATAGACCGTGACGCAAGTTTGTCGAGTGCGGCTTTGAGTTCTGCGAAGGTGCGATTGGGGAAGGCTTCCTGGGACAGGATTGGGTCGGACTTGGACAATGCAAGGAGGATCTCCGAAGGGAAATCGCCAGACGACGCCATATCGTCGACTGTGGGTTGCAGATGGGCGGATGGTCTTCAAGGGGGCGGGCGAGATACCTGGGTGTGTTGTAGGTCTAAAATGCTGCTCCGGCCATTTTGAGTCAGAGCGAGGGGTCCTCAGAAAGTCCAGAAAATGATCTCAACCCCTGCACGGCTGCAGGTGGGGGTGACTGTGTAAACTGCCCGTACCTCTCTGCCCCTCCATCTATCGCGCCCAAGCTACCCAGGTACCTGGAAGTACCAACACAGACGCATACACCATTTATTGCCTCAGAATCAATGGGAATTCCTACTCGACAATTATGTCGAATATTCGAACACCAGTTCAAATATGAAGAACATATGATTAACCTTTGGATCGTGACAATTCTACAAAATAGCTGCCACAGAACGCATCAACTTGGTACCATTGCTACGCAGCAGTCGGAGCCTATAAACTCCCTTCGAAACGGCTGCATGGGTTTGGCACGAAGCTATGTCTGGCTCAAAAATTAATTGAGAAAGAGGCTCTCGCACATGCAGAACCAAGTCAAACCCACATTTCACGGCCGATTCTCCAAGTACCCTAGCACATCGCATCCGAAGGGATCGCTCGGCTCTTCCACAACCACGCGGTAGGCTGGAGCTTTCTTAGGACTAAGGCATTCAAGACAGAGACGACCTTGAACTTGACAGACATTGGACGTGTTAACCCTCAGCGCCTAGCACAAGGCCGGACATAAATGGGGCGTGCATCCTGAGGCTTCGATCAGTCATCATCAGTGGTAATTTGGCATCCAAGTGTAGTTGACAGCAAGGAGGCCGCGCTTGAGCTGAATTGTTAATCATCGAATTGGCCGAGTTCCACTTCTGCCAAACATTCGAGAGAGAATATATCGCATTCCAAGTATTTGAACAACTTGTAGTGGGTAGATCGTTTTCATTGAGGAGCATGATAGACACTGCATGTGTTGGGCTACTAGGCGGTGGGATCGAATGGCTTGGCGACCCTCGCCTCGACTTCCGTCATCCCTCCAGCTTATTAACCGTATCTCTCATCCATCGTCTGAGCCCAGACTCTTCCACTTCAGAGCACACCCAAAAGGCTCCCGAGGTGCCAGTAATTAATCATACAACACAGAATCCGACTACCAGTGATCACAGTCTTCACCAACATAATATGTACGGCCCAACCTAAACAAACCCGACCCGACAAGCCTTCCTCATCCAGGTGCGGCGGAGCTATGAACGATGATCCCACACCAGCGAGCTCCGCGGCCCGCTTGCCAACCCTCGACGAAAATGACAGCGATGCCAGATCCCAGGGCGATGGCGAGACCCCAGCGCCATCGACACAGCAGTCACAGCGGCGACGGCGGTCTCGCACAGGACGGCGGCGCTCGTCTTCCCGGGTACGCCGGGCGAAAGCCGGCATCGCGAAGAAGCTGGAATTCATGACCCACCTCATGAGTAGCTTGGACGTCCTGGTGTTCGCCGAGCTGTGTGTCCTGTACTACATGGAGTATGGCAACCCTCAGCATCGCTCTCGCCAAGCCCTCCGTCTTTGACGTTTGCTAACCTGTGTGTCCTCGAAGCTGCTCCTTTGCCCGTCTCGTCATGCGCTCCCTCCTGCAGTACATGTACCTGACGCCGAAACCCGAAGACTTTCTCAAACTCATGCCCGCGCCACGGCCGCAGATCTACACCGTCTTCGGCTCCAACATATTATGCATGCTCCTCCACCTCCTGCTCGCCCTCCCAGAAGCAAGCGAGACCATGCGGGGCTATCTACACGGAGGCGTCATCATCGATTTTGTGGGACAGAAGGCGCCGACGTCCAGGCTTGGTCTTCTGCTGTTGGACTGCCTGGTTCTGATCCTGCAGTGTGTCATGTGCGCAGTGTGGCTGGAGAAGGACCGCCTTAAGAAGATTGAGGTCACGCTACGAAGTGTCGCCGCCGGCGGCGTTCCAAAGAGGAACGCCAACACCACGACGACTCCACAAGTCGCCGGCGGTACCGTCGGAGATCCCGCATCGACTCAGGATCTGGATGCTGAAGAGCGAGGCGTCCTGAGAGATGACCCGCTTGGTGACGACGATTCCAGGGACATCGAATTGCAACCGTTAGCGACGGAGCGGCAGCCGCCCCAGGCTACAGCCGAGAGCAGCAGCACTGGGCAGCTTGAAGCTCGGTATCAGCGGATCTTGAGGTCACTAGGCGGCTCGGGATCTCAAGAGCAGGGAGCAGACAGGCCGAGCTTATTGGATGTGCTAATGTCCGGGAACGGTCTATTGGCAAACTTCCACGTCGTGAACTCCGTACGCACGTTGGCCGCCGAGAGCAACAGTGCCTCGAATGTGGCCGGCTACCCGTTGCGATTAACCGGATACACGACAACCTGGGCTGCGCTCGCCGCCGAGAGCCAGGCAAGATTAGAACGCCGCACAAGACAGCGATGATAGGCGATAATAGGCATAGCATGGACTTCTCGACAAAGCATCTGATTTTCAACACGCTCCTTCCAAGATATTCTTTGCAATCCCGGGGTATTATGCAATCTTCCTGCCCACATTCCCGACGCCAGTGCCTTTCACAGATACCAATATATCGCCGGAATCATCGTCTTCCACTGGTCGTAGCCCCCAGCTTGCTCCGCCGAAACTCCTGAGATCCCTAGCCAGCTGCAAGACCTCCTCCGTGCCCACAGTATCCTTGCTTAACCTTAATCGCCCGACATCTTCTGACCCCATAGCCATTAACGTGAGGATCGATCTGGCTGCCGACCACTGCACGCATCCTCCTCGTTGTATTATCTCAGCGAGCTGGTATGCACACCGCGTGCCGATATCCTCGGGAATCACACCACCCTCCGGCGGTGCAACCACGTCCGCAGAGTATAGCACACCCGGCACACTGGACTCAGCCACCAGACTGAGCCCAAAGCCTATGCCCAGCTTCTTCTTCGTATTCCCTCCGGCGTTCTTGTCCGGCACCAGAGGCGCAGGGTCATACTGCGCAGCAATGTGAATATCGGACACCAGCGGGTTGAGCACCTTCCTCGCTTCGTGGATCATGCGGGCGTTGTTGCTCGCCGAAACGCCCGTGCAGTATGCGACGCCCCGGATCCTCCTTATCCGCCCTGGCGACCTGTGGAGGTGTAGGGTCTTGGGCAGGCGCACCTGGCTCGCGAAGCGCAGCTCGACCGAGCCACCACCGCCGGTGCCCCTCGGGCCGGGGCAAGACCTCTGAAGCACGCGGACCTCGATGCGCGCGGGGGGGATGCCGAATAGTGCGTAGAGCGGGAGGATGGCTGTGCGGAAGGAGTCGATGGACATGTCGCCGGTGTTGGTCGCGGAGGTGATGACGCCTGGCCCCGAGAAGCGGACGTTCAT
This sequence comes from Diaporthe longicolla, assembly GCA_000800745.1. Lineage (NCBI taxonomy): Eukaryota > Fungi > Ascomycota > Sordariomycetes > Diaporthales > Diaporthaceae > Diaporthe > Diaporthe longicolla. Next base: position 11,856 of record JUJX01000078.1, read on the forward strand.
GTGTGCTTTTGAGAAGGGCGCGAGGAGGGCCAGTGGCAGGAGGAAGTAGGTGACGCCCCGAGAGCAGTTTGCTGGGAGCGTGTGCTCCACGACACCATCTGATGTGGCCCCTGCTCCAGCCACAGTGCCGGTAATGAGACCGGGATGATACGTTATTGTTGTACCGGTGTAGGAGATCTGCATGGAACTGCCATTGGTGACAGCCTCGAGGAGGCGCAGGAAGGAGACTTCATGGGGGGCAAGTCCAGGTGCGGTGGGAGATGAGCTGCGGATGCCGGAGATGTGGACCGGTCGGCCGGTCAGTGTCGAGAGGATAAGGCGGTGGGTGAACGATTTGTGGCCCGTCAAGCGCAGGTATTCGGCATTCAGAGTCGACATGGCGCTGATGGTCGGTCGGTCGAACTGCGTTGTGTGCTGGGAGTTTGGCAAGCAGAACGTAGAGAACGAAGGAAGAGACTCTGGAGGAAAATTCTGACCGCCTTCGGCAGAACGGTCCCGCTAGGTGCTTATCGCGAGGCGATTAGCGACAAGCTCCCCAAAATTTGGAGCTTGCCGGAGGACGTCACTTTCTTTTTGCTTGGCCCGCTCTCCGTCAAAGTGCTTCAACCTTCCCTGCCAGGATTGTACTCAACCTCCTTGCTCACTCCTTTGTAAATTTGCAATCTATGGCTGGCGTTCACAATTCTTGATGCCTCCAAAGACTGCTCTTGTGAGGTTGGCAACGCGAAGCAGCCCGTACGTCTGCCACTCCTGCCTCAGCGCCATCGCCAATGAGCGACCCAAGCCGAGTGCTGTCCGGTCCTATGCCAGGGGTGCGAAGGGTCAGGCTCGCCAATCCCGTCACGCGAAATTCCCAACGGACAAGTCGAATTCAGAGAAGCCGGAAAAATCATATACCGTCAAATACTTCGAAAAAGATGACAAAGGCGAGGTCCGAGAAGTGCCTGTGGGCGAAGATGCCGATGATGTCGACATGGAGGATATCAAGGCCCTCGAGGCCAGTGTAATGGCGAAAATCAAGAATCTCGATGCGACACTGGAATCAATGGACAAAAAGTCCCAAGTTCTTGAAAGGATACTGTTGAAACATGGTCCTAAGGGCGCTCTCGAAGCATACAGGGAGGCGTTAGAAACCTACGAGGATGAAGCCGAGTCCACGGCCATCCCTCTCCTTTCTGAGATCAAGAATCTCAGAGGTAGCCACGAGCTACAAAAGATCAATAAAAGCCTGAGGAATCTGAATAGGACCATCAAGCTTTGTACAACCAGTCTCAAAAACAATCAGTTGGATCATAGCAAGATCTCGAGAGTATGGCTGTTTTTTGCGCAAGTACGATCCGTCCTGTCCGATCCACAACGCCTAGTGCCAGAGAAAGCATGGAATGACTTGTGGGCTATCCTTTCTTGGGAGAGCGACCAGAATCCTCAACGCACGTCCTATATCCTCGCTTTGTGTCAGACGATGATATCGCACGGGGCCCGATTAAGCGACGAGCAGCAACTTTTACAAATTGAGGCTGCATGGGCTGAGGGCTATGGGAAGATAGCGGCTGAGAATTGGAAGAGGCTCTGCCCTAACCTTGGCGGTAGCCATCCTTCTGCGATGGCTTTCTGGGGTCTTGGGGTACGTCTGTGGTCACAACTTGGGGACATAGAGCGTGCGGAAAGGGCATGTCAAGTTGTGCTGGAACGGGCGAGTGCTTCTACTCCCGCGGACTCCCGCGTGCTCTTACATCTCATCAAAGCATATCTCGGCACGTCAAATCTCGACGATGCAGAGAAGGGCTTCAGGCTGTACAGGCGCATGCGAGATCTTGCAACGAAGCTCGAAAAGCCGATGGAGATTGACGATTATGACGACGTTATCTCGGTTTTCCTTGCGACGGGCCACACTGATTATGCGATGTACACGTTCACGGACATGATATATTCGGGCGCAGTCAACCTGTACGGCAACAAGAAGTTGCCGAGCTCCGTGAACAACACGTTTTTCTATGGCAAGTGGCTGAAGAGGCTCATCGGTGCAGGGGATCTCGATGGGGCCTACAAGGTTCTGGTCTACATGCAAGGGAACGGTGTCATGGCCGCATCTGTGCAGGTAAATGGCCTCATCGGTGCGTGGTTCCGATCTAGAACGGCAGAGAACCGCACGAAGGCTGATCACCTCGCATGGTCTATGATACACGCCCGGAAGGCCTTTGTCCAGCTGCGCCAGCGAGAGCGCAGCATGGATTGGCCCATCAGACTCTACGACGGCCGCCCGAACAACTCCCGGCACAGCGACGATGACCTTGATTATACGATGGTGCCACGCGCAACTGCAGAGACTTTTATCCTCCTGGCCGAAAACTATCGCGAGCGCGGCCTCTTCGTCCAGCTCGAGGAACTGTTCGTGGCATATAAGGAGTGCGAGATTGGTGGAGACGCCATGATGATGAACGAGTTGATAATGGCGGCGGTAGAACAAGGCAACGCGGAAAAGGCGAGAGAACTCTACGAACTGATGGTGCACGAGCATGCGATCCTGCCCAACACAGACACATACGCCATCCTCTTCAAGTCGCTTCGCATCAACTCCCTCCGCGGGAGACAGCTCCACCAACTCGCACCCGAGATCTCCGCCGAGTCGCAGGTTCAGGCGCGCGCCATCTTCAGGGACATGGTCAGCACGACCGGGCTGCACCTGGAGAGGCGGCGGACGCGCCACGGCGAGCTGTCTGAGGAACAGGTGAAACTGATATTGCACAGCTTCCGCAAGTGCGCTGACTGGACCGGCGTCATGGTCGCGCTCGTGTGCCTGCGCGACCTGATGAACTTCAAGATCACGCGCAACGTGCTGCTGGAGATGATCGCCGAGTACGAGGGGATCGACCAGCCCTCGCCGCGGTCGACCAAGCTCGTCATGCTGACCACCATGAAGCTGCAGACCCTGATAGAGAAGTTGCAGCAGAGGCGGCTGCTGGAACAACGCCAGAACGAGGCCTCGGGCTCAGACCTCGTGGCCAAGGCGGCCCAGAGCCCGAACGAGGTCAAGGATCCACATACTTTGTATGACATACTGCTAGAGTACTACTTCAAGAAGGCAGAAGCGGACTATCGCGGCAGGGAAAATGTGACACGGGCGTACAAGGCAGCACAAGAAGAGATGGGCGCTTCTGATATTGCTCTGTTCGAACATGCTGCTGGCGAGGACGAGGTGGATTCTACATAACCAGAGCGAGGGGCTGGCAGGGGTGCTTGTATGAGCATTTGTAAATACCATGTGAACAATAGACCTCTCAACCATTCACAAGACACCCTAGAATTCCCAGAGGAAATTTATGGAGATATGCCTCACTGTAATGATCTTTGGCACGTGACAATGAGAGCCGACTCTAGCATTTAGATTGGTATATTAGGGCCAGAATCTGTCGAATAGACCATACTGCGCAGTATCAATGCTTTTACGGCTGACGCACACCCACACATAGTAGCGTCTTTGCCATCGTCGTTCTAATGCTGTCTATGCCGTATGCCAATTAACGCCGATACGCCCAACCCAAGTCAGCATATGCCTGTGCTCCTGCTCGCCACCACAGGTCAAACTTTGCCCTTGCCCCCCCCCCTGTCAGGACATTTGCCTCCCGTTCCACTGCTTCACTTCGGATTCTTTTCTTTGATGGTGTATTTCGGGGGAGTCGAGTTCAGCCTAACGGCAGCAACGCGCTTAGCAAGATGTTCCGTGTCTGGGTCGTAATGGAGTGTACGAGAAGGGGAGGAAGAGCCGGAGCTGCGGTCCAGGTCCATCAGCTCCTCAAGGCCGCGTTTGGGGATTCTCTCACCAGTCGATTGTAAGATTGCCAGTAATGTCTGCCACCCATCTGTTGATTTGAGCTGGAAAGCATCTGCTAGGTCGTGGCCGGTCGCCACACGACAGAGGAGGGATTCCTCATCCTGCTCAGAAAATTAGTCAGACGTTCAGGGACGGCCTATATGGTGGGCGTGTTTATTGCTGCTGCCTCGTTGCTCACCTTGCTCAATATGCCCATGCCGTGTAGGAAGCACAGGAAGTGGAAGTTTGAGACCACAAGTTGTCCATTGTCCGACTTTGAGCTGGCCTTGAGCTTTTGTGCCACAGCGCTTGGGTCCTGGGCCTCGCCCATGTATTCCCGGTTCTCGATGGGAAACCCGAGGTCCGTAAACGTCGGCTGCGCATTGTCGGGGAAACCGTGAGTCAACGTAACGAAGAGGTACTCAACCGGGAAATCCGGTTTTGCGTTCTCTTGTACGTTGGCGCCGTATTCGTTGATTTTTCGGTAGAACACCTCAGGTATGTACCGTGTGCGGCTGGTTGACCCATCGTCTTCCTCTTCCTCCTGCACCAGCATTCGTCCAGGATCGGCCGAAGGTTCTATGATGTTGGCCCTGACCATCTCGACGGCGTCATTGGTCATTTGATATGCACTGATTTCAATGCCGCCCTCTCCGTTACCTGAGATGACACACGTAACGAAATCCGAGCCAAATCGACCCGTATCGCTCCACTTCGAGGGCTTCGGATGTTGCGCTTGTAAACGGGAGGCGAAAGTGATCTCTTGCGATGCAATGTAGTACGAGTCCTCGTGTCGCTTGCACACCACAGTCCCGTCTCCATTTCCGGCATCGAGAAGATCGGTCCAGATCACACCAACTTGTTGCAAGCCGCACAATCTCGCGACATCCCCAACCTCCCTTTCGTTCTCCCAGGGATTCAGATTGATCCCGTCTATCTCGTCCACTTGTGGCGGCTCATAGATAGCTTCAACCACAGCTTTGATTCCCAGCGGGACAACATCATACTCTTCGTATCTACCGTACAAGAAGCCAAGACGCTGAGCGCCGGTCATGCGCCAAGCGTTCAGGAACGTGTCGACGATGGCCGGGGAGGCGAACTCGACATGGTCGACCATCCGGAATTGCTGGGGCTGGAGCGTGATGGCACTCGGCTGACACTTTGTGCAGATACCTTCGGGCCACTGCGGGTGACCAGAGGGACAGTCGCGTTTGACACGGTAATAAGGTTCGACGAGGGGAGGAATGTAAGAACTTCCCAACTCGGGCTTATTCTTGTCTGCATTGATCTTCTTGAGGTATGCATGGAAAGACATGTACTTGATCTTCTTCTCGTTGAGATATTTTGAGTCGAAAGGGTCGAGAGGCTGGCAGTAATCGCACATGCCCTTTGGCCCATGACGGCACATGGTGTCCCTCTTTCGGGGTATCTTCCCACTCTTCTTGTCCAAGGCATCGTCAAGTTTGGACTGCACCACAACTTCCCAGGGGTTCTTGATTCTCTCGGTCGGCGAAGCTAGAGGTGGTGGGTCTATAGGGAGGTCCTCGGTCGGCAGGATGGGCTTCCCGTTCAATCGGTTCGTAGAGGATGCCAACGGCGCCTTGCCCTTGTCTGTGTCCCCGTTCGCATTTCCGTTGCCCATAACCGGAGCGTGTTGGTACCTGATGAAGACAACGTCGCCATGTTTGAGACCGGTTTGGGCGATGCTCACATGCCCTACTTCGTCGACCGTCTTGAAGTCGTTGCCCCCAGGCGCGTTGGAGAAGGTGACGGTGGAGGGATCGACTGTGGGTGGGAGTTCGGCCAAGAACTTGCTAGCGACATCTGCAAAGGAGTCTGTCTGTTCGACGTTGATGCGCAGCATGCCATCAGGCCCTCTAATTCTCAACAGCATCTTTTTGAAGAACAGTGGATGTGGTGTAGGAGAGAGGGAGCGGGAGGGTGGGTGGTTGGGTGATTACGACGAGATGCCAGTAGCCCACGGGTCTGGGAGGTTGAGGACAAGAAGGCAGCTTCAAGGCAGGCAGCGCTTGGAAGTGGAGGTTTGCTCAAGGTTTGACCAAGCCCAAGGAATGTTTGATTGTTCAGGTGGTTAGTATACCTCAGGTGCTTTGTAAACAGTGAGACTAGATTTCAAAGTGATGTGCCGGATGGAAGCTTGTCTAACCCCCGCCAGAGGAGCCGGTGAAAAGGGTGGGGGATGCAGCTAGAGTTCCTGGGGCAAAAGTGGCAGGTCCGAGGTTTCGTCATTGCTATTGCCTGCTCGAGCACAGACCTATTGGGTCACCCAGAGGGATGGACAGACGGGTAGGCTGGTGGTCATTGGAGCAGGCCTCAGCATTCACTAGGCCAAGTACAGCTCTCAGCAGGATGCCACCTTTAGAGTCTTATGTTGCATGTCTTGTTTGAAACCAAACACAAAATGATTAAAGGGATGTTACAAACAGTGTCATACTTATTCTCCCTTGAATAATATGCCAGACCATTATGCCTCTGGCAAACCTGGGGTACAGTACACTGTGAGTGGAACATGGTGAGGTCAACCAACCTGTAGCTACTGCAATACTGCATGAATGACTCCCTACAATAGCAAGAGGTGTTGGATTCTCGAAACCCATGTGGTTTATTCTACAGGAATAAATCCAGAATCTCGGTATTGCAAGGATGCAGCAAGACGTGGTCATCGGAGTAAAACTGTAGGGTGATCATATATACTGCGCCCGTTTGCGGATGTCAGTCAGCCTTGTAAGTTCGGAGCTGTCAACTTGCACTAGGTGACCACCACCAGCCTAGGCATGTACCCACGTACCTGAATGGGGCCTGTTAGCCCGGCAGGCATCAAACAGCCAGCACCAGGGTCCAAACCCCGGCCGCATCGAGTCCGTCGCTTGTGCAGTGCTATGGTAAACCTGTCTTTTTCTTTGAATACGGTGGCTCTGGCTTCCCCGATCCTCATCTTAAGGTACCCTCCCCACCAGTTAGTCGCAGACGTGCCGACGCACTTAATTTCTACTCCTCTTTCACCTGTCGCTCACTTCTGTCCTCGTCTCTCGTCTTATTGATTAGAACCCAATTTTCTTTTCGGCAATCGCCAGGCTTCCTACTCAGATCGCCCTGTGCCATGTTCTCCCTGGATTGGAGGGGACTCATCCTCCCCATCTCTTACATACTGGTTCTGGGCGGGACCTTTGTTACGTTCTCGAGCGTCTACAGGAAGCGCAAGGCTGGTGAGTGCTTTGATTTCCCAGTGTTCTCTGTTCGGCCAACAACTGATAGTTGCAACAGCGCAAAAAGCAAACCTCGAGCCCTGGTTCGGCCCACACCTGCAACGAAATGTCTACCTGTCGCTACTCCACATGGAGCCCGAGGAGGGTCAAGAAAAGGCACCTCAAGTCCCCCAGAGCATCCTGCGCGCCGCCCTCATACGCCGCGCTGTCGAAGATATCCACCGCATCATCCAGATCCGCACGGCTAAGCAGGCATGCTCGACCTTGCTGCAGAGGGGAAGCGTTGGCGATGATTTGTGGCAGAGGTTCACGCGCGCTGAGGGCGAGATGGAGGCTGAGCTGCGTGATGTAGTCATGGAGGTATGTTGGAACATGAGACAGGCCGATACATGGATGCCTCCGTCTGCCCGATCCCCTCGACAAGCCTGCTTTGTGCTAACCCGACCTTTGTCCTTTTCCAGGCCAATGGTCTCTCTCCAAACTGGGGTCAGAGCATCTTCCAGAGCGCGAACGAGCTTGCCGCAAATGCCATGTTCCAGAAGAAGATCGAGGAGATAACCGCCAAGACGGCCTCCGAGAAGGAATGGTGGGAGAAGCGCCGCGCCGCCATCTCGTCCGATTTCATGAAGGAGCTGGACGAGGATGTGGATGGCGACAAGTCGCGGCCTACGACAGCCCCCAGCGACGATGGCGTCCTGGTCGACCCGAGCTCACCGGGCGATGGCGCTGGAGCTTCCAAGAAGAAGAAGGGGAAGAAATAGGAGAAACCCCCTCGCAAGAGAAAATCCAGCGCTCGGAAGAGGGCTTGAGCGTTTCACGACAGGGTCGGACGCCGCTACCCTGGCTTTCGGTGGCGCATCTACGACTAAGACAGGTCACGCGTGGACGGTCTGGCCGTGGACATTGTACAAAATTCACATTAGTTCTTACGGGATCGCGAGCTTGGTATTCCAGGCGGCATTCACGGCATTACTACGGTTGCGCGGCGTTCAAGGCTTACTTGTGTCTAGATAATCTCGGAATCAGACACTCTTCTTGATGGGCTACCGGGGGATCAAATGATAAATTCTTGCTGCGATTCAAATCCGAACCAAGTCACCGCGACTCCTCGCTATGGATCTCTCTTGACATTCTCGAGATATTCTATGACAATCTCTGACATGCTCGACCGGCTAGGGAAACAGAATGCGACGCTAAATGCCGATTTGGACGGGGGCTGACTTGACGGGATATAGAGGCTTCCGGGTGTACGTTCGTCATTGGTACCACCGTAATTTCCTCCTCATGGCGTCGTCCTCGTCCTGTTTTATTCGGGCCTGTCTGGCCTCCTCCATGATTTCGTCCTCGGTCTTGATATGTAATGGCGTCTCGCACTTATTTCACTTAACTGTCAGTCTTCAGCCTCGTCTCTCACCACTCTCGACGGCAGCGTTGTCGTCGTCTTGGTCCAGGAGTCTTTCCAACGCAGGGGAAGAATAAGTACTCACACCTCTAAGCCCGATGAACTTTCCGATCTTCCTCCGCTTCTCCTCGATTCCCAGCCCTTCCTCCCAGGTGATGGGGCACGGGTAATGCCGTGTCCACTGGCAAGGCGTCCGCTGGTGGTAGAAGTGCGCAATCTCGTCCAACTGGGCGTCTGTCAGGAGCCAGAAGTTGAGCAGCGTCGGCGGGAAGCTCGGGTGGATCTGTCCACTCGTCAGTTGGACCAGCGGCGCGAGCGGCAGCGACATCTGCCTCAGCTTCGCCTCCAGCGCCTCGTTGCGGTCCGCCCGCCGGGTGCCCACGCTGCTGTTGTAGCTATCGCCCATGGGCACTCTGGGTTGAGACGGTGATGGTGGGGGCTGGTGTTGTTGTGTGCCCTGTGGGCCGTTGTTCCAGTTGCTCATGATTATTAGATGTTTCTTTGGATGGTAGGCAGAGATGATATGCTCTTCTTGAGACGAGGAAGAGGCGCGTGGGGTTGTGGTGGATATTATCAGAAAGAGGCAGATAAACCGTTATTGCTTAAATAGAAGAAATCTGAGAAGTCAGAAAAAGGGAGCTTCTTTCATCAATAATCAATACAGTTGGAAGGCCAAAGAGAATGATGGATGGATGGTGTGAGTTACAAGAGACTGTGTGTCAGTTGGCTAAGAGCATCGCTGTGCCAGCAGCAACAATCTATTTGTCCCCTGTTTCTGGGTCGAGTGAGGGAGAACCGTGAAGCAGATCGGTTCCCTGATTAAACGCCAAATAGTGATCAGTGCAGATCGAAGAGGCGTGTGTGTCTGGTCTTGCGGTCTTACGAGTGCTACTTGTAAGAGCGCGGCTACAGGAGTTGGTCTTTGTTGTATATTTTCGGGTCCCCTTCATTAGAGGAATTCTTGGGGGTTGTGCGAAAGGGCCCTGCCGTTTCTAAGAGGCCCTCGGACCTCCTTTGTGTCTTTTATATTGGCCATGTGAGCCACACGGTTCCTTAAATTCTTCGGCCGCAGTGACCATCAATGAAAGCACCTTTATGAGGTGTGAGACATCATGACAGCTTTGGCAGTCAAGCCGCCAAATGGCCGGGAACTACACTTAGTGCCATTCCGCAATAGGACAAATCCAATCGGTGCACACCTATCCTCATGGTCCATGCCGAAAGCCGTTTCTCTTCACGTGAAAAGCTGCCCGTCACGAAATCCTCCCAATCATACTCCAGCCCAGACAGCGCTTTATAACCACTTCAGTCTAGCAATGTGATCGGCCCTCTTCTTGGTTGGTTTAACAAAACCCATTGCCTTCAATTCTGCAAGTCCCTGATAGAAGAGAACCAAAGCAGTGCGCTCGTCAAAGCCATTTTCGCCACGTGATTTAGTCGGCTTAGTTCTTGGTCTCGATTTCGGGTTACCTTCCTCGTCGTCATCGCGGCCAACGAGCGCATGGAAGGCAGACCACAGGTCAGCGACGTTGACCAGCGCTCCCGCCTCCCCGTACAGGTGATACAGGATCGACGTCGCCGGTAACGTGGAGGCGTTCCCATCAGCTGTGCCACAGCAAGCGCAAGCCAGATAGTCGTGAGGCTTCGAGAGGGCACGTTCGAAAATGGCCCCGGGCCGCGGGATGAACACATCCTTGTGAGGTGAAATGGATCCATACATCCATAGCTCATGGAAAAGGATTGCATTCGCGGGTTTGCACGATATTTCATCTGCAAGGGTTCCCACAAGGCCATCAACTAATTCTGTGAAAGCCTTGTCTTCCTCTGATAGGCTTGTCTCGTCCCTGCTCAATTGTACCTTCTGTGCAACAACGGTGGTTCTGAGTTGCTTGGTCTGGGCAGTGTACTGGCTGCGCAAAGGCTTTCCCGTCAGCTGTGACTGAGATTGGAGTGAAGTCAGTCGCTGCAGCATGTCGGACAGACTGTGGACGAATTTCCTGTCTTCAGATGCCCACCCCTTCATGCCAAGCTCCCGGCTACCATTCTGGACTGTATCCAAGAGGCGCTGTAAAGTCGATGAGATTTCATCAGGAGACATCTTCTTGATCGAATCAAGAACACCTCTATCATCGGAATGCAGATAAATGCCATCATCGAGAGCATTTGTGTACGTGGCTATGAAGCTTTCCTGCAGGAGCCCGCCAGCCTCGAGAAGCGACAGAGACTTGAGAAGCCGCGTTTCCCAGTTCGCCGTGACTTTCTCAGCTGTCCTTTGCTGCTCGGCCAGGAGATAGGCGTCGTCATCAAGCATTGATCGCACGTGATCGAGTGTTCCTTGCTTTAGGGCATCCTCGATATGGGACCGGAAGGAGGGAAGATTGCGAAGGGCTTCGAGGTGCTCTGGCTGTGGCTTCACCTCAGAAAGAAGGACCGATAGAGGGTTGGCGTAGAAGTGACACATATAAGCGTACTGCGGACAGTGAGCTCCTGTACTTGCGTCAAGGCTGGGCTGTGGACTTGCCTTCAATGAATTCATGAAGATTTGTATTCCGGCAACTTGACTCTGCTGCCGCTCGATCAAGTTACGAAGCAGGCCAGGTCCAATGATCAAGGGATTCGCTGCATGAGCAACAGCAGCCTTGAATATGTTCTCGAGAACGGATGACATCTGCACGACATCGAATTGGGCGCCATAGAGATTTTGGCTGGTCGACTTCGGCAGCCGGGCTTGGAAGAGTTCAATCGAGGTGGCAATACCGAAAAGCAGGGTGAATGGAATCCTGTCTTTCCATGACCTAAGGTAAAGTGTCAGTTACAGGCTTTTATGATGAGCGGGTAGATATTTCTTATACTTGAAGAGCGTGATCAAATCGGACAAGAGGCCAGTGTCAAATGCCTCGCTGTCCTGGAAAGCAACAATGACTTGTTCTGCCTCATGGTATTTCACATGCGCATGCAGCGCCTCCAAGTCGTAATCGAGATACTTGCGACCCTGTCATGGGATCCTACCAGTCAGTGATGTTCTCGGGCAAGATCTGTGCCCCGTCCTTGACTCACATCTTTTCCCACAGACAGTTCAGCATCATCTTCTTGGTCGGAAGACCGCTGCGTGGCATCACGGATGATCTTTTTCAGAGTTGCCTTTAGATTCGGTGCTTCCGCCGATCTCAGCCTGACAAGAGGCCCGCTGGCAGTGCCGCCCAAGCCTTCAGTTAATTGCTCGAACAAGAGACCCTGCAACGAGATGTTCGGCCCCGTGACGATTAGTGCTGCTCGAATCTTAGAATCCTCCACCGTGTGGGCTTCGCCTACGAATGAGGCGACTGCGTCCAAAGTACTGCGGTTCGACTCTTTTAGGACGTGCTAGAAAAATAAGGTCAGCAGGGCTTCTACTGGCCGAGTTCACTTCTTGGTTGCCTTTGGACGCACCTGTATCCTGGCTTCGATTTCGGTCCAGGCATCGGCGAACAGCGCCTGTCGCTGTTTTACAAACTCCTGGTTCTCTGCGCCATGAAACAGCGGCACAAACTCCGATACAATCTGAGAATGTTCCCCGTTTCTGGACTTTACAGTCGCTGCCTTTGCTGAGACCTTCCTGCGTTTTGCCGGGCGTGAGACCCGCTCAGTCTCGTCATCTTGCCCAAAAATGAACACCGCCTGGAGGCTTTCAGTCAGCAGCAAATCAATTGTAGCCCAGGGGCAACTCACCCTGTGATCATCATGGGTATAGCCACTCTCGTCAGGCTCCATACTGGCTGCTGTTCACGTGTAATTGGACGTGAGGGCAAGAGTGGAATGGAAGAAGCCGGCTAGCTATCAGCCAGCCCCTGGTACACCGAGACGCGAGGTGGTCGCGTCCGCTTGTGAGGTGTATGTTACGTAAGAATCAGCTCCCGTACTTTTCAACAACTTTGGGGGAGCGGCTCAATACCAAAGCCACGAGCACTTCAGACAAAGTATTTCTCTACTTGGACTGTTGTTTTGTTCTGTCATTTTATTCGTACTTGATACCAGCTGAGCTAACTGCATTATCCCAATGAATTCATGGCCCTTTTTTGCTCGCAAAAAGATGATGCCTTGCGCCTCTAACAAAAAGCGGCACCCTCTTTTTCTCGGCAGCTTGCTGCCTGCCAGGTTGTCGTTCTAGGTCTTGCAGATGGAACACTGATCGTTCTCTGCAGTCTGCCCGCTCCCACTCAATCATCCGACCCAATTTGTTCTCTCGCTAGGGGCAACGCACCCTCGAATTGTCGTCAAGACAAAACGTATCCCGGTCTTGCCCGGCCTAGAATCATAGGGGAATGACCGCAGTCCCGAGAACACCAGCCCACCTCAACCTTGGCCCTTTCGCATTGTAAAGCAAAGAACGCAGGTACTTATTTTACAATCAACGCCGTAGTTCTGAGTTCCAGATGAATGCGCGTAATTTACTGGGACCTCCTCCTAAATATTGGGCATGCCAGCCCTCACGCTGTAGCCTCAACAGCCTCAGAAGACTTGGCATTCTGTTGCAAACGTTAGCTTCCCGTGTACACAGCCAGCGTTTGTCGAACCGCCGGGGGGGGTGGGCATGTACGTAGAGCAAGAGAGTTCATACCTCTTCAGTAGCTGGCTTTTCCTCTGGCGCAGCCTCTTCTTTGGCATCCTTCTTCTCCTGCTCCTTGACCTCGGCTTTGCTCTCCTCCGGAACCTCAGCCTTGGTCTCCGACTCCTCAGTTTCGGCCTTGACGCCGTTTGCGCCCGTCTTGGCCTCCTCTTTGACTGGAGCCTCAGAGTGACCGTTCACTCCATTGGTTTCCTCAGGTGCTGCAGAAGTAGGGCCTTCTTCCTGCAAGAGCTTATTCCACTTCTCGAGCAGGGCTTGCGACCGGGGCTTGAAATTGAACTCCTCTTCCTTGGGAATCGAGTCCAGCTTCAGCATGGCCTTCAGCACCTTGTTGATCTTGGTAGCCCGGATAATCTCGGTCTCAAGATCGGGGAATTGCTCAAGCTTCACCAAGTAATCCGACAGCACTTTAACCTCGTCTTCCTTGGGCAGCTGGTCTCGAGTCAGAAGACCCTTCTGGAGCTTATGGCGAAGGAACAGGACCTCCTTCTTCTTCCGCTCGAAGCGGTCTTCAGCGCTCATCTCGGGCTCCTTCGGAGACTGCGCCTTCACTTCCTCGTCGGCCTCCTTAGCGGGCTTCTTTGCCTTCTTGGTCTTCGCCTCACCACCAGCCTTGGCGGACTTGGGGGTAGCGCCATTGGCAGTCTTCGGCGTCGCATTATTAGTGAGCTTGATCTTCGGCTTCTTCACGGATTCGGAGCGCTGGGGCGTCTCGGAGTCCTCAGTATTCTTGCGCTTCTTCTCCGATTTCTTCGCCTTAGCCGTGGACGGCTCGTCATCGACGTCTTCCATCTCAACGTCCTCGACGTCGGCGGATGATTTCGCCTGCTTCTTGGACTTCTTTGGCGTCGCGGCGGCCGCGGCCTTGGCCTCAGCGGCCTTCTGCTTCTCAATGAGCTCCTCCTGGAATTGTTGCAGCAGGTCCTTGTAGTACTCCAGGTCGTGCCCTTCGGCGGCAATTTCGTGGGCCAATTGGAGATCCTTGCGCATCTTCGGGGTGATCAGCTCGGATACCTTGTCGGAGTCGAGATCAACCAAGTCCTTGTTCGAGACCCAACCACTGTATGGCAAAGTTAGTCTAGATCTTAAAACGATTGAAATCACTTCGCGAAGTCGTAGTTTCCTCACAATTCATTGGTCGCGAGGTACATGATGGGAAATGTCCGGTCGGCCGCGCGCTTGCCACCATCGGCGAAGTCCTCACGGTAGGTCCCATCAGCTCGCATGGCACTAACAGGTCGCGTCTTGATAAGCGCGTGGGGCAGCATATCCTCATCGCAAATGATGCATGGCCATTGCGGGTAGCCCTTGAGCTTGATGAAGAAGTGCTGGCCGGGCTGAGCATCAATATGCGTTATAGCAGCTCGAGAACCCTTCTTGTTGAGCTTCTTTCCCTTTGCGCTGTCCGCGCCAGCAGTAGACTTCCTACGCGCGGGGGTCTTGGTCTTGGGTGCGGCTGCGCTGGCGTCATCTCCACCGGCCGCCGGTGCTCCAGAATCGGCCTGCTCTGTCTTGTCCTCGGTAGGAGCTCCCTCGGCAGGAGGCGAGTTCGTCGCGTCTGGAGCGTCCTTCATCTCAACGTCGCCATCTTCAGCGGGTTTCTCGGCTGGGGTTTTGCTTGATTCTATAAGTTGGACGCGATGGTCAGCAGATTTTCACGTTGACGAGGATCGGTGCAGTTCCAGGTGCAGGCAAAGACGATACGGGCTTTCTTTACCTTCAGCTTGTTTGGGTGCCTCGTCCTCCTTAGCTGGCTCGGCAGCTTCCTTGTTTTCCTTGTCCCCCGCGGGATTGGGGGCCTCGGCGTTTGCCTCAGCAGCTGCAGGAGCAGGCGCGTCAGGCACCTTGGTGTCAACCGTGGCGCTGTCAGCTGCACTGTTGGTCTCTGCTGTAGGCGCAGCAACAGGTTGCGCACTGCCCTCGTCAGACATAGTGAAGATGGTAGGGCGACGTGATACCTCGGCGCGTTTGGGGGGAAACAATGCCGGGGGTCGATGTGAATCGACGTGAATGCACGCGTTATTCGCGTTGAGGATGGGTGGGGATAGAAAAATTGATGCAAGTTGATGACAAGGGTGCACGATAAGTCGCCAAGCTGATGCGATGGGAAGAGGGAAAGAGATGGTGACAGTGGACGAGCTGTGTCGGTGCTGGCCCGGTCTATCTTTGTGGAGTTGAAAGTTGGAGACGAAAAGTTGGGCGACGGTTTGATGGCAGGAAGGCGGCGCAGAACTTTGGCTGACGTAAGTCAATGGAAGGCGGGAGGCGGAGACAAGAGAGAGATCAAAGTGGACGAGTGCACGGAGAGAGAGGGAGCAGGAAATGGAAGGCTGGAGACGGCCGCGCGCTCTGTGTCCAGCTTGAATTGCCCAAGTACGTGCTGGGGTTCGCGGTGCTGGGCGTTGGCGGGTGGGTACCTGCCTCTCTCGAGCTTGCGAAATCCTATCTAACGGCCCTGACCAAGGTGTCACACACCCTGCCCTCAGCAAAGCCTGCCTGACGCCCGAGCTTCCTCCTCGCGCCCCCTTCCACGCCACCCCGTCCATTTCGTGGCCCAGGCCACTCGACAGCCTTCTATAGGACAACCTCGTATAGCACAACGTCTTATCAGCCACCCTCTCTGCGCACAACCTCTTGCAGGCCAGCCTTTCATCGCGCATCCTCCCGTCAAAGCACACGAGCACCGTCTGGCACCACCGTGAATCCCCTCCGTCCCATACCCCCGCGCCTCCTCTGAGATCAGCTCTGTCATCCCCCTCGTCCTTGCCCACCATGAGCTGCGCACAAGTTGGTATCGCCTGTCCTGTCCAACAGGCCCAGCGTTTCCATATTCTCAGTCAGCCGGACAGAGACCGGCAGATCGTAGACCCCGCGTTGAGGCAAACAGGGGCTGGGTAGGTGATGTGGTAGCAGGCCAGGCGGCTGACCGACGGGCAGGCAGGCAGGCAGGCAGGCAGTCGTGGGAACACTGCGGCGGCGATCACGAGCGACACGGACTGTAAAACACCTTTCAAAAGTAACTGGCTTTTCGTTGAGACTTGCCTACTGTTCTCCTGTACCTGATAATCCTTCGGCTCTTCAATCTTTGGGTAGGTGACACCTCGCCGCCCGTTCGGCTTTCTGTTCCGTTTGTCGGTCGCCCTTACTCGTCCTCCTCGTCCTCGTCCTCGTCCTCATCAACTTCCATGCTTTCTGCCACTGTCACTTCGAAACTAGGTTCCTGGTCGACTCCGATGTAGCAATCGCTCATCAAAAAGAGCTTGAGTTCGTGCTTCCCGGGCGTCGGCACCGTGAACTCCAGCTTGACGTTCAACTTGCGGCCAACTGTCACGCGCTTGATTGCTAAGAGCGTCTTGGTGCTCTCCTCGCCCACCACAAGCCACCAGTTCTCCGACTTCTTCCCTGGATAGAACGGTGCGTGAACCACGGTGTCGACTTCTTCGTCTTCTTCGACCTCACGCTCGATTTGAATGTTGAGGTAAGAAGCCTCGCCAGCGCGGAGACTCTCAGGGTCTTCAACCTCGAACTCCAACGAGACATCCGGATACTTGTCATTGGTGAACTTGGCCGCATCTTCCAGTTGCTTCTGGGAAAGACCCATGGCCTTAACCAGCTCGCCGTATTGGGGATTCTCCTCGGGATTCATTGCTTCCATGAAATCGAAGACATCCTTGACTCCGAAACTGTTTGCCACCTTTACGACTTCCGGCGTAAAATGGGGGATCTGCTTCAATGGGCTGTCGCGGTCCCACATCGCCTGAACCACCATCTGAGACATTTCCATGGCATTCATGGCGTTGAGATGTCCGTCTGACGAGAGGATATCGACTGTCGCGCTGAGAAGACTTACAACCTTGGAGACGATCATTTCTTGGTCCTTTACCAGGTCAATCGGAAGCTGCATCCTGGAGAAGTGGGCTTGCAACAAGACGAATGCCCTGAAGTGAGGTGAATCATAGTCTGGCTGTGCCATCTTGACAGGCACACGGTCATAGATACGACGAAGCAGGTTATCCTCGTGTCTCCTGATTTGTATTGCCTCAAACTCGGTGGCTGAGGTGACAATTTCGAGGATGCCCTTGAGCTTCGTACGGGCGCTGAGCGAGAGTAGGAACGTCTGCATGGTGATGTAGGAGATGTTGTAATAAGCACCAATCATGGCAGCATTCTGAGGCATTACCGAGCCGTCTTCCTCATCAAACTCGATGATCTTTGACTCGTCCAGCTCTCTCAGTGTCGTTTCAACGAGGTCGGAGAGGTATTGACTAAGGCCATCCTCGGTTGTGTTGGTCAAGCTGTAGAAGCTAGGATTGGCCAGGAGACGCCGATAGAAGTATGTGAATGTCATCCACGCTATTGCGTCGTCGCCAGATTCAATCATGCGGGTGCTGATCTCCGTGACAAAAGCATCGTGCAAGTACGAGTGCAGGTGTGACTCGACTGGCAGAGCCTCGTTGAGGAACTTCTTGTAGTACTCCCTCTTCACGCCAGGAAGCATCAGGACTCCGCGCCCGCGGCCATCCTTCGAAGACTTCAGAGCTTTGCCAAACATTTGCAGCACGTCGGTCATATGGTAATCGACATAGCGGTGCTCACGACCTTCGAAGTACTGCGTACCCATCACGACGACAAGATGCGCAGTGCAATCAAGCTCCCAGCACACATCGCGAGATGCAACCAGGACTTGTATGGCCCCGTTGTCGTACAGGTATCTGACAATTCGTTTGTCATCGGTGCTGAGAGCTTCATGGTAATAACCGACACCATGAGACAATGCCTCGGCAAGTGCTTCTTCACTGACACGCTCCAAGAGCGGTTTGATCTGCTCCACTTCGACATGAAGGAACCTATCCTCGTCGTCTTCGGCCAAGCAAGCGGTGAGAATGTCTCGAGTGGTCGCACGCGTTTGCTTCCTGGAGGGAACAAACACCAGCGCAGGTTTGTCTGGGGACATTTGAGTGATAGCAAGGTAGGTCGGCCGCGCCATCGCCAACATGAGTGAAGGAAAATGAGGGATTGTGTAGCTCTGGATATGAAGCTCCAGTGGCACGGGACGTACGTGCGGGCTGAAATTGTAGATATCGTGCGCCTTCGCTCCGATCCACTCTCCGATGTCTCTTGCATTAGCAAGTGACACACCAAGACCGACAATCCTCATTGGCAACTCAGTCTGAGTGCGGATGTAGTGCATCCTGGAGACGATGGTCTCGTACACGTAGCCCATGGAGGCACCTAGTAGTTGCAATTCATCCGCAATGAAGAGCTCAACAGCCTGCACATTCTTTCTCCGCTTCCATTGCCTGGAGAGAACGTCCCACTGGGTCGGTGTCGCAAGAACCAGGTCTGCGGCGTCCAAGATCTTGATATCGGCTACCGTTTCACCAGTCAACTTCATGATGTCCTTGCCGCCTCTGAGCCCAGACAGGCGCTTCTGCCAATCCCGAAGCCGAATGTCTACCAGCTCCTGAAAGGGCGCAATGTACACGGCGCGACCCGCGTCGGGCTTAGACCAGAGATGCAGCAGGGCAAACTCTGCACTTACAGTCTTGCCGCTCCCTGTAGGTGCACCTACGAAGACATTGTTGTCTGTGGTGTACAGGGTGTTGAAAGTCTGCGTCTGGACTTTGTTGAAGTACTCCCATTGAGTATACAGAGCTGCGTACTCCTTGTTCTTGAGAGCCGAGGGTGGTAGAGGCTGCAGATCGAGAAGTTCTGTATGAGGTGGAAACTTCTCGGGAAGGATGAGTTTCTGGAAAGAGACTGCAATACGTGTTTCGGAATGCATCCATCTGTCAGAGACAACGGAGATGAAGTAGTTGGGAGGCATGGGTTCGGTGATCGGCACTGTAAACTCCACGATGTGCTCGTTCGTTTCTGATTCGGCGTAATCTTTGCGCAGGAGGAATGTGTCGTGGAAAAGAATTTCTTCGCCATCGCAGTCCTCGACCAAAATCCAGAAGCTCTCAGCAGGACCGTGTATGTCTTCATCCCATTCGAAATTGGGGGAAATGGTGAGTTCAACGCGAAGCATAGACCGTGTCAGCGGCTGGATCTGAGCCTGAACCTCGACTCGGGGAAACTTGTTTACAAGCCCGACAACTGTTCTACCAGCTCTTGGCATTCCCAAGAGCTCGCCCATGCGAGGCGGATCAAGATCAAAGAAGTTGCTCCATGGGACTTCAGTCCTCTCTGCCTTTTGCACGATGTCCCTCGGGCAACTCGGGAATTGGCGCAACGGTGTCATCGTGGGCCACATTCGTTTCTCTGCCATCTTGCATAGATTCAAAGCCGTCTTCGCCACAGAGGACCAGCCTTTCTTAAGTGCAATCTCGAAAATGGCTCTGAGAATACGTCCTGCAGACTGCGTGACGTACACCATGTCGGCCATCAGAGCCAAGCCGTCGAGCTTGAGGCGAGAAATGTATGCCTGCAGGAGTACATTGATCTTGCAGTGCGGCTCCTCAATGCTCTCCTTGACAGGTATCGGGACCCGTCCCAGCAACTTGGCCAGTTCAAGCTTCTCTTCTTGGCGGACGGGAATGTATTTAAACTCTGCGCTGAGGGCAAATACTCGGAAGAGTTCGATATTGGTGATAGACGGCTGTATGTGTGTGTTGTAGGTCTCCATGGATCCGTATGTGATGTAGTAGTGCGAGGCAATGCGCCCCAATTCAGTTGCCTGCATGCGCCCGCTCTTGTCGTCGTATTTGATGAGGCCCGCCTTGCGGAGAACGTGGGCGGCAGAATGGACAAGATCAACCCGCTTCTGCTCCAAACCCTCGTCATCCTCGTATTCGACGCCAACGCTGTAGAGACCCGGCGATCTTAACATCCTCACAAAGAGATATGTGTAGCCAAGCCAGTCCACACCCTCATCTCGAGAGCGCACATTCCCAAGCACAACCTCCGCGTTCAAGTTGTCGACCAAACGGCTAACCAGCTGACTTTCAATGGGCAACTGTTGATTCATGAGCGAAAGATAATATTGCATCTCACTCTGAGTGGTGATGATGATGCCTTCACCGAATGTGTCGTACTGAGGCCGTCCAGCACGACCCAGCATCTGGAGGACATCTTGTGGGCTTAGCTCGACCCAGCTACCTTTCTCTGGAGAGTAAACCTGCGTCCCTTTAATGATGACCGTGTGCGCGGGTAAATTGACGCCCCAAGCAAGGGTGGCTGTGCAGACAAGCACCTGGATGTGCCCACCCTCGAAGAGCTCTTCCACGTCGGTCCTGTCAGCTCTACTCATACCTGCGTGGTGGATACCAAAGCCGTAGGGCAAGATATCTTTGAGATCCTTGTCGGTCGCTCCATCGGCTGTGACCTGCAGGACTTCTCGGCTTCCAACGTCGCTCTTGAGAATCTGATTGATCGTGTCCATCTCCAGGGCTTTGTCACGAATATAGCGGGCAGTTTTCGCGGTCTCCTTGCGCGAGTGCACGAATATAAGCATCTGGTTTCGATTCTTGCCCACATGCTCTAGCACTTTGTTGTAGGTGACGTCGTTCATGACCTTCAGCTGCTTGATCGCCTTTCTTTCGGTCACACCGATGAATTCTTGACGCAGAGGGCAAGGCCTGTATGACCCATCAAAATGGAACATGCCTTTCTGCGGATCGACTCGAAGGAAGCTGGCGACGTCTTTGTAGTTTGGCAGTGTTGCGGACAGACCAATGATCCTCACGGGTTCTCCAGTCTGCTCCGTCCTCCGAATTGTGCGGGACACGATGCTCTCGAGGACGGGCCCACGGTCATCGTGAAGAAGATGGATCTCGTCGATGCAGATCAAGCGCACAAGGTTGGTATAGGACGTGTCGGTCGCTTTGCGAGTGATCACATCCCACTTCTCCGGCGTGGTAACGATGATTTGAGTCTCAGCGATTTGTTGCTTAGTGAGTTGACGATCGCCAGTCAATTCGGAAACCTTGATGCCATAAGGAGCCAAGCGGCTGCCGAAGTTGCCAACTTGTTCTTGGACCAGAGCCTTCAGAGGCGCGATGCTGACGATCTTGAACGAGTCCAAATCGATCTCCCCCGTCTCTGGATCACGATGCTTGCCGATTTCTCGCAGCATTGCTAGAAATGCAACGTTGGTTTTTCCGGATCCTGTAGGCGCACAAACAAGCATGTTACCGTCATCTTCGAAGGCGGATGAGAAGCATTTGGATTGGATCTTGTTGAGGGATTTGACCGATTTGAAAGGCTCGCGTGCCCATTCTGGGATCTCGGAGATGGGTATCAGGTTGTCGCTTGGGTCACTTCGCTTTTTGGGCGGCGGAACGTGTATCTCTTCATAGCCCTTACCAGCCCGTTTTGTTGATCCCTCTGGAAGTCGCACCTTGGGGTTGGTCATCAAGTGATTCCCTTGATCGAAGACGAGGTTTTCCAAGTTGATGAGTTTCTTGGGTTGAAGTCCGCCTATGAGCTGGCCCTCAGGGCGCTCTGGCTTCGGCTCCTGTTTGTGTTCAGGCTGGTCCAGATCCATCTTGATCTCCAGCTTGCCCTTCTTCTCGCCAGTCTTTCCGTGAAGTTCGTCGAGGATCCACTGCAAGCCTTCAGAGACCATTTCGCGCTCCAGCGTTTCACGAGCCTGGGCGTTCTCTGCTCGAGCGATTCTGGTAAGCCACACGACCTTTTCCCTGTTCGAAATGAGTTCTTGTACAATCTGATGGTGGTCAAAATCGAACAATTCCATAAGATCGTTTTCAATCTCTCGGAGCTGCTTCTCTTCGCCGCCTTCCTCGTTTGGCTCGCCGGACAGGATGTGTAGGGCCTGTATCGTCTTGTCGTGCTGTATATGGGCATCTGGGTACAGCCGGCCTATTTGTCGTTGCAGCCAGAATGCATCTATCTGGAAAGCCGGAATGTAGTTCGTCTCTTGAGTCTTCTTCTGGGCTTTTCCAGCTGGAGCTGAGTCAATGACCATGGCGTCGCCGTCAGCCAGATCGGCCTCATCGCCATCCCTTTGTTCTGCGGCGCCTCCAGCCCCAGCTTCCTCGTCGAGACCTGGACGGTCCTCGTCGTCATCCTCGTCTTCTGATGACTCGTCTCGAACTTCGTTGACGATCCCATCTGCGTCCTCATCGTCCTCTTCAAAGGCGACGGCGACACCCTGGCGCTCGTCGATCTCCTGGTCATCGTCAGCACCGTCCATCTCTTCATCCTCATCCTCCGCGTCGTAATCCGTTATTTTCTTGCCGAGATTGACCAGCTCATTGAACTCTTTCGGACTTAAAGAGGCTCCGAGAAGATCGTCAATTTCCTTCTTCTTGTCGAAGTCCTTGATATCCTCGTCCTTCAGGTACTCCAGTGTGGCGTCGGCAGCACTACGCACGACTTCTTGGGGGACGTCGCCCAAATTCTTGGCCACGATGGTCAATATAAAGTCGAAAGTCGCTCGCGTCGCCTGGGTCCGCGGTCGGTATTTGAGACCCTCGACCGGGGCTTCTGCGCCAGAGAGAATGCCGCCGCCTCTTGAGAGATCGGCACCCTTCTTCTTTTGTCGCCGCAGGATGTCCTCTCCTTCCCGCACTGGGCCTCTTTCCACCGCGGGGATGTGAGATTTCTTCTGTTTCGGCGCCGCATCCCGAGCAACACGCGCGCCCATCTCCTGGATCGAGAGACGCCCGGCCAAAGACTCTGGGTCCCCTGTGGCCTCATCTGTCCGGCGCGTAACAAATCGACGGTCAGCCTGGAGAACCAGGTTGGACATCGCCGAGTACTTGTACTGCGACACATCGCGTTGGTAGTTGTCGCCCGACATGTTGGCGGTTTGTGTTCTGTAATGACCAAAACGCTCCCTGCCCAGCTAGTCACAATGTATGTTTTTGATGTTGTGAAAAGAGATGCTCGTAGCGGTCAGAGCCGTCGTGCAAGCTTCGTGTTGGTGGCGGGGAGAAGTATCGTGCCTCGAGGTCGAATATTTGGCAGGCAGCAGGCTGGCCGTAGCAGCGTGTTTGGATTATAGACACAGAGGCGTCACGGTTGCCAAAGTGGCGGCGAGGACCTGGTGGTCACAGGAAGTGTCGATTATCTCATTACAACTCCAGAAGGAAAGCGTCAAATCGGTTCTCAAAACGGGCACCAGGGCGAGGTGAGGCTGGCGTTTGTTGCAAGTGGGTTGAAAGTCAAGTCGGGATGCTGTGTTGACGAAATGCAGAATGAGAGTGGTCGCAAAAGTGATAATTTTCACGCACCAGTTGACAGGGGTCTTTACCACTAGGCGCACTACAGGTGCACTACAGGTGCACTACAGGTTCACCACCCCCCTTGCAGGTGAAGACAGGACTGTAGCCCATACAGCTAGTGTAAACAGACCACCTGATCTAAGCCCAGCATTGATGAGCAAATACACTGCGCGCTGAGACGAAGAATTATACCTGATGCGCTGCGTCATGAGGTTTGATACCGATATTGTCTCATTGAACTTTTGTCTTGAAGAAGTCCTCCCTGGATCATGAGTCCCAGCGCCCGAAGAACGGTTGAGAGCATCCAGGCGGCGCTGGAGCCTCACGTTCGGACGCGTGAAGAGGTGTCACATATTCGACGGGTGCTCGCCCTACATCTTCTCTCAAGCTATGAGAATGGTCCTGCGCCCGGTGCTCTGGCCTTACCGGGTCCAGACTGCGTCATCAACTCGACAGCTGGGGTCCGTGGCATTCAGAGGGATTATCTGAAAGCACTTCATGCCAACATCAAGGCCAAGCAAGACCAGGAGGCAGTCAGGCAAGCGGTACAGGAAGGCAGATCTCCCACTCTGAGGGCAACTGATAACACCAAACGGCTGGAAGAGCATGTCACCTCCATCAAGCTCGAGAGAAAGCAGGCACGTCTTCAAGCTGTCGACAATTATCTGGAGGCCCTGGGCCGAAAGCCGGCTGCGGCGCCGGAGTTTGTGCGGCCAGAGGAAATATTCAAAGATGGCCACCGCTTGCCAGATGTTCCAAAAACCGTTGTCAGCGGCTTTTCTGTCAACAATGGATCAGCCAAACTCGACCTGAAAGCCCTTGTCGATCGCTTAGAGAAGGCAGTGCTAAGGTCCAAGCTACTACTAAAGAAGGAAGAGCAATTGCTGGAGGATGTCAGGTCTCGCTCCACAGCAACACGCGACACAATTACCGACAGTTCGAAGCTTGCGGCGTTGAGTGCGACCCGGAATGAGCTCATCGGCTGGATGGAGGCGGAGCTAAGCAAGGCTTCACACCTCGATGAAGCGGAGCACAATGAATCGGATAGGAAACAACCTGCGGCGGAGAGGGGTCATGTGAACAAGCAGCTTTCCGCCGTCAAGGACAAATACGCCAGATACGTCGCAGCGCGCAAGGGTCTTATCGAGCTGGTCCAACAGCGGACACAACCCGAGATGGAGCCCCCTTCAAGGAGCACATCTGATACTCAACGCGTGGTTTCGCGCACAGAACCATCGACACATCTCGTCACGCCTTTTATTGAGGGTCTAGTGCAAGTTGGCCAGGCTCAGAGGAACTATATTGCCCAGAAATCACACATAAATGCAGTTCTCGCGAAACAAACGGAAGAAACCATTCGGGCTTTGGACCGTCTGTCCGAAGAAAGCCAGCTAATACCTGAAAATCCCGTCCCACGGGCCGCGAGGGGCAAGACTGGTCTAGAGACTGACCCGTCCATCAATCACGTCGACAAACTCTCAGAACGCGTGCAGCCGTGGGTTTCAGCAGCGGACACAGCAAAGCTTGCGACACTCGAGGCTGTAGCAGAGAAGATCGAGCAAGGACAGGTCGCTCTCGAAAAGTCCACGAGGTCACTGGCGGAAATCGACCAGTTGCTAGGTCGAAATACGATCACGGGAAGCGAGCCCATGACAGACGAGGATACAACAATAGAGGACATCTGGTTGGCAGAGTCTTCGTCCCCACGGAAAGTGCCAGCGTCGAAAGCATTTGCCAAGAATAAGAGCAACGTGGCCAAAGAGAAGCAGGACATTTGGTCGACATTGGATGGTAGTATCGGGCTGATCAATGCCGAAGACTCCCCACGAAAGCTTCTGTAGTTACGCATCATCTAGCATTCAGCTCCATAAATAGCCATTGTATTACCGTCCTTTGAAACGCCATGCTTTTCCCAGCCCCCTTCCGAGTCGATGCCGCAGCTCTCTAGCCACTCAGTGGCTGATGGACAAGATCCCGCCCACGTCCATCCGCCACCCCATTTCAGAGCGATGTCACGCGTCCTTGCCGCAACCCTGTAGTTCGGCCCCTTGTAGATGTTCGTCAGTAGCTGATGCTGCCCCATGCGATCTACGATATAGACCTGCCCTCAACCTCCCGATACCAATCGTTTTGAACTATGGCTACTCAGTCCGTGGTCAACGACTTTCACTCCTACCGCCCAGCCATGATGGTTGATATGCGGAGTGACAGATCGAGTATCGAGAGGTGTTCGTCGGCGCCATCGACCAGGCGCTTGTCAACCTCAGAGAAGACCATGACAATCTGATTTTTCTGGATATCCGGAACTGTCTCGTCGGAAATGATGGCCTGGTAGAGCTGAGTCACCACCTGGCCAGCGCTCCACCCATCCGCGACCATGTCCTCCACGACCTTCGATACTGATGCATACGCCTCTGCAGACGAGCTTGGCTTGATTGCCTTCACCAGCTTGTCGATAGTGTCGTTGGGTATCACGCCAGCAATGTCCTCGACAATTTTCACGGTGACCGGCTTCTTATCCACCTCCATGCTATCGCCATCACCATCACCCTGGGCGGCGACTGCGCCCACCAGCCGCGCCGCGCTTTGCAAGAAAGTGATGGCTTTCCGCAGGTCACCCTCGCTGCACTTGATGAGCGCATCCACAGCCCCATTGTCCAGCTGCACGCCCTCGTTCTCGGCGATCTCTTCCAGCCTCTTCTTCGCATTGCCCTGGTCCAAGCTCTTGAAGCGGAATTTGCTGCAACGACTTGCCAGGGGGTCGATGATGCGCGTCACGTAGTTGCAGATGAGGCAGAACCGCGTAATCTTGCTGTATGTTTCCATCGTGCGGCGGAGCGCGCTCTGGGCATCCTGTGTCATGCTGTCGGCCTCGTCCAGAATGATGATCTTGAATGGTGGGCACGGATAACGGGATTTGTAGCCCGCGGGTGGGTTGGTCAACTGCATACGCGCGAAGTCCTTGACCTTCTCCCGTACGATGGAGATACCGCGTTCGTCAGAAGCATTGAGCTCGAGAACACGTTGCTTCACGAACTCAGGACCATAAAGCTCCTTGGCAAGAGCAAGGATTGTGGACGTCTTTCCAGTACCGGGCGGGCCGTAGAAGAGCATGTGAGGGAGATTGGATGCCTGCAGCGTCCGTTGCAGGACGGTGATTGTGTGGTCTTGGGCAGTGACATCGCTGAGGCTCTTTGGACGACTGCAATTGGCACGCAGTTAGGAACTGGCAGCATATACAGCAAGAACAGCAGGTGAGGGCAGGGTCGTGGACGTACTATTTCTCCACCCAGGGCTGCGCTCGTGGAGTGTCTGGCGTCTTCTTGTCCTGTTTGCCTGCGCCGTTGGCTGCAGCAGCCTTCCTGGCTTTGATGTCGAAAAAGCTGGCCATCCTAGACTTTTGTCTGTGTGTACCAATCTGGCCTGTTGGATTGTCACAGGAGGGGGAACGGCCTTGTGGGAAGATGACTGCGTCAAAGAAGTGAGGCCTGAAGTTCAAAAGAACCCATTTACGCGTCGTATCGGCTGCGACGCGTCTGACTGACTGCCTTGTCCCCTCCACTGTCGGGATCCCCACATTCAATTGCCTGCCACACCTGCCTGGTCTACCTACCTACCTACCTAGGTACCTAGGTAGTGTACCTAGTGGAGGTCCCCTGTACTTCCCCACTCAACCATGGGGCCGCTGCTGAAAGTCATCCGTCCGGGACAACTGAAGGCAACTTCTCCGCTAACTTTAGGAAGCAGACCAGCTCTGGTATTCCAAGTGAAATCCACCACCTCTTCGGCCACTGCTCTACTCAACGCCCAAGTGAATTACTACCCATCAGTCCTATGCGCATCATTCCATTCCCCGCGCCTTGAGGACTGCCCGCCATGGCGGATCAATCCATAATCAGGATAACCAAGGCATGTCCGCCCGACTGACTGCGGGGTCACACCAGCTGGCTCAGCAGTGAATTGCTTCGGTTTGCAGCCCACCAGCATCATGCTAACCCGCTGTTTAGGAGTTGAGCGACATCCAAAGGAACTCCGATCTATGTACGCGCACACGTACCAAGCATCTGGCTCGCCTCGTGTCGCTAACTTGTCTCCAGCTCTGGCCGTCGCATGCCGCGATGTCGACGTACGCAACGTGAAGGCGCTGATCATCGGTCCGCACGAGACACCTTACGAGTTTGGCTTCTTCGAGGTTTGTAGAGGCACATCTCCCGGACTCATTATCGATCAGAGGCTAACATGCGCAGTTCACGTTCAAATTCAACAAAGGTCAGCTTGTCCCGCTGCAAAGTACATCGATCCCCGTCCGTCGTCTAATGCCTCTCGTGCCGCAGACTATCCCCGAAAATCACCCAGCGTCAACGCAATCACCACCAATGGTGGCCGGTGTCGGTTCAACCCAAACATTTATGCGCAAGGACGTGTTTGTCTGTAAGTCCGGTCCAGACCCCTTTCTAAATATGCCTTGGCTAACCTCTGGCCCACAGCTCTATTCTCGGGTATGTTGCTTCCCAGTCCGATCCCCTAGTATACATGCTGAGTGTGGCTACAGAACATGGCGTGGTGAGCGTGGTGAGGAGTGGTCTTCGGCCCAGGGCCTCGAGTCGATCCTGCTCTCGATCCAGAGCCTAATGTCGTCTAACCCATACGAGAACGAACCGGGTTTCGAGGATGCCAACGAAGCCCAAGACAAGAAAAATCAGAAGGAATACGTCCAAAAGGTGCTTAAACCCTCAGCTTTTGTTACAAATGAGCAGCTGTTGACCATGCATGACATCAGATCCGCCATGAGAGCCTGCGAATTTCCGTCATTCAACGACTGGAGGAGTACTTGGGCATCGGTGCGGATGGTAATGTCGCTGCATCTTCCAACGCAGACAAGGAAGATTATGAAGTAGACATGGACGGCCTCGAGGACGCCGGAACAGCTTTTGAACCTTTCAAGGACCTGTGCAAACGCCGATTCCTTTGGTATTACGAGTCGTACCTCGAGTCGATCCGCAAAGCCAAGGAGGAGGTTAAGGACGGCCAAGCCTTCGTCAGGATGCCATTCGAAGGCCAGGGCAATACCATGGACGGTAAATTCCACTACACAGAGCTTGAAAGGCGCCTGCGAAACATCAAGAAAGTTCTGGACGAAGAGACGAATCAGTGGGCGGCTCAGGGGTTGTCGCCCGAGTTCAAAGATGCTACAGTCACTGTCAATCTGCGCCGACAGTATGAACAAGTCCTGGAGCATTTCAAACAGCATGGCCTCGCGCACCATGTAGAACTGGAGGGTGGCAACCCTTTCGTCTGGGTTCTGACATACATCGGCAAGCCCATGACTCCTTTGGAGGACGGTTTGTTCCGCATCACGATTCACCTGAGCCCACGGTTCCCAGAGGAGCAGCCCCGTGCCAAATTCGAGACAAAAATATTCCACCACCGAATCGCCCCGGATGGAACCCCTTGTTACTACTCGAGTCCCTCTCGTCGGGAGGACATGAAGACCCATCTCGAGGCGATCATCGAGATGCTGGAGGAGGACCGCCCACCTTACGACCCGCGCACACTCGTTCACCCCGAGGCTTTTAAGCTCTTCTGGGGCAGCCCCCAGGACAAAAAGCAGTACAAGCAGAGGCTGCGCCGGTCAGTGCAGGCTTCCTTGGAACTCTAGATGCGACTCAATTGAAGATACTACACCGGATTGCATGGTCTAGCGAGGGTTTGTTTATGCGGCCATGGAATGTTCTGGGTCGGGCGTTTAGGGACAGGGCACGAGCGGTCAGGCATACTCACGGACGGCAAACAGGACTAGCACGGAACCACACTTGCAGTGATTTTATCTCTCCACCCCTTTTGGTTCTCAGCGGTCGGCATTCTACGGAGGGCTGCCTGTTCATGTCCTCGGAGGGGTTGCTTGCCAGCGGCGTTCTGGTTCACATTGAGGTTGACATTTGATACCTTTGCTGGGCCTCAGAGAAGGGGGTCGGTAGCACATCCTTTTCGTGGCCTGGTAGTCTTGTTATACACAAATGGAATTGACATTACGTGGCAGGTGCCACTTCTAGAGTATGGCACGTCTTGTCGGTAAGAGACATGGTGTGACATATGCCACAAGACGCACTTTGCCTTGGTTTTATGGACATGGATATTCTATTCGGTCTTGCTCGTGGGGCCAAGTCCATTCTTGGTCTCTGCTGGTTCCTTGGTAACCGGTTTTGCACACTGGGCCAGATCCCGTTGCACGGTAGAATTCGGCCGACCCAGCTCCGTATGAAGAGCAGCTTTGAGGAATGTTTGGCCCGTGACACCGGTCCTTTACCCCTCGAGGCAAGACTGTGGTGTACTCGAGAAGTTGTGTGTGGGGCGAGCATAATATCGGAGAATCATACGCGAGTGAAGCGGCTTTGGTGGCAAACTCACATTAACTGTAGACCTCACCTAGCCCCAGACAACAGCACCTGTGTTGCTTTTAAGTGTACCCTGGCCTGCTCCTAAGCTGATGGATGTCGAGAGCACAAGAGCGGAAGGGGGAATAAGCATAAGACCTGCGTGGCGTCATGGAAAAGTTTCGATGCTCTCACTTCTACGATCTCAGCGACTGTGTATGCTGGATGCTAACGTGGCCACTGGTGCCGCGTATTAGCTACGAAGTTGTTACAACATCAGATCGATAGGCTAGATAGAGGTGAAGATATTTACAAACATCGGGCATCGCACCCTGCATTTGCCCTTTTAAGGCAAGGTGATCACAAGACATGCAATCAAATCACCACATCGGACATGGTTTCTTTTTCTGGAGTAGGCCATTCAGGCAGTGAGTGGATATTATTTGGGTATCTTGCGCCTCATAAAACACCAAGACCATGCACATAAACTGTCTCGTCACTTCCGCGGCTTTTTAACCTTTTCGTGCAAAGGGTCGTAAGGCGCGGCAATCCCGAGGGACTTCTTGCCGTCGTCTGGGTTCGGCCCGCCCTTGAACTCGTACGCCTTGCCGTCCGCCGCCAGGGTGGCTGGCGTGCCTAGCGTGGGCTTCGTGAGCTGCTCCCGGTGCAGCTTATCGAGCGACTCGCCCACGACGGCGTACTTGGACCAGTTGATGGCGGGCATGCGCACCACCTCCTGAGGCGTGGGCAGGTTTGTCCATGGCGGCGGTTCCTGCCTTGGTGGCTGTGGCGCAGCCGCTGCTGCTTTTTCTTTACCTGGTGCTTTCATCGGTGAGGGCTCGAGGCCGCTGCTGGATGCCTCCCCGCCGCCCTCTTGGTCCTCCATCTCAGCATCGCTCTCGTCGCCCTCGTCCTCCTCGGAAGATGATGACGATGATGAGGAGTCGTCGCCAGCCCCACGGCCACCTGCAGGTGGTACGGTCCGAGGCCCTTGCCCGACCCTTCCACTGGCCAAGTCCTGCACGAACTCGGCAGGCTTCCTGACTGCCTCGTTCTTGATGCGCTGCAACTGGCGAATGTCCTCCTCGGCCTTCTGCTTCTGCCTCTGGAGGAGCAGGATGGCTGACTCCAGGGCGATCACGTCCACATTTTCGCTGAAGTCCACAGGCTGTGGCGGGGGCGGGGGCTGTGGGACGGACTCAACCTGCGGGGGGTGCTGCTTGTGGGTGAAGGTCTGGCGGTGGAAGGTTGGGATGGTTGGTGGCGGGATGGGCGTGGTTGAGTGGATGGGCCTGAACTGAGGTGAGAGGGGCTCCGGGACTGGGGCGGCCGGCTCAGCCAGTCTGGAAGGAGAGGCGCCCTGCGTTGTGGCCTGTGGTTTTTGTCCAGCCATTCTCATACACGAAGGGGTGCTGGTAGTGGTTGTCGGAGGATGGATAATAAACGAAACGAGGTTCCGCCAGCCGTGGTGAGATATCCAAGTTTGGGGTTGACGTGCAGATCGGCAGGGAAGGCGGACGCAGGGGTCTGTCTGTCTGTCCGTGGTGTGTAGGTCATGCAGGTGGACTGCGCGAAAGGTGGGCAGGTGGGGTTTACCTTCTAAAGAAGGGTCCTAATCCTAAGGTCACCTTGACCAGACTCGCGTCTTACCTCTCCCTCGCCCTCCTATGCAGCCTCCTATCACACGCGGCGAGTAGTCAAGTGTTCATGCACTACTGGAAAGGGGCGTTGTCACATTTGCCCCCGCCCCAGCATCCTCGCAATGCAATAGCAGTCGACAGGGCCTATATCGTGGGAGAGGCATCTCTAGCCCCCGATTAGGGGCACCAGGCGCGCTGGGCTAGCCTGCATGGCAGTCTAGAACATCTGGGCCGGGTCTATCCCTCGAGCTGCCGCTGCCACCAACCGTACCGGTTGTCTGGTGGGCGCAGTCCACAACATCGCACCAGAGGCCCAACAATGGACGTCGTATCGGCTTGTGGTGCCCGGGGTGTTGGGTGCTGGGGTCATCTTTGGAAATCGGCTTGTTCTCTTGTTGACCAGTCTACGGTGTCTCGCGACGGGGCGCGGGGGCTAGAATGCGTAGCGACAAAGGTACACTGCAGTAAGCGCTGCCTTTATTACAAGCTTTCTCGTGGGGAAGCATCTTGTCTTCCACTAATGAAGTATTTTCCCGCTCATTTCCCAAGCCTCCGGGCTTGTGATAAGCCACGGGCTGTATCCCTCTCCCTCCCTCGCTCCCTCTGTGGTTATCATCAACTTCTTTCCCTCCTCCACGGTCAACTCCCTTGTCGCAGAATCTCATGCCCAGCGGACCTCGAGTCTGGTTGTGGTCAGCGATGTGACCCTACAACCCCTCCCTACCGACAAAGAGGTAGATACTGGCCGGCAACAAATGTATCCATGCCAAATTCCCAAACTGAACTGGACATTTTCTTTACTTTACCCGCCGACACGGGTAACTGCACATAATAACATACCACTGCGTAGGCGGAAATGAGAACGGGGCCGAGAGCAACAAACCCAGTCGCAATCTGCGAGCTTCTCCAGCTCCAGGCCTCTCAGGACTGATCGTTCCGTCAGGTCTGTCCGGCTGGTCTGGATCAACAGTCTACTACCGGGACTGCCACCCGGGCATACACAAAATTTGTAGTCGTTGTCGACGAGGCAGGGACAACCTCTATACCCAAGGGCTGCAGGAGTCTTGGCTCGTGCTCGCACACTTGGTCAGAATATGAGTCGCGACAACAGCCAAACTACCGACAAAGCCAAGAAGAAAAGTGGCATGTCTCGGTGGCTATCACAATTCAAGTCGTGGGTTGCGGTAAGCGAGCCATCGGGCCAAGCGTTTGAGCAGCACCGCAAGGATATGTTCAAGAACAACGGAGTCCGGCGCCGCGACCCAGACGCGAGCATGAAGCTGCAGTATGTAGCATACCCCCAAGAAAGCAACGGCCGCGGTCGGTATCATCTTCGCTAACATCTCATGTAGCGTCCCCCCAACAACAATACCGAAGGAGGCAATAAAGCCATCAGGGCTTGGCCCGGATCCTGAGGACCTCGCGGCAGCGAGGAGAAGGAACCGTCAAGCTTGTGCCGGCTCGTCTGCCTCTCGCAGCGTGCAGTCGTACTCGACGACCTCATCAAGGCCCGGTTGGAAGCCAGAGTTGGGAGCACAATCGCCCCGTTCTCCGGGATGACCAAATCGGCCCACTCCAAGATTCAGACACGGCGGCCCTCAGCTGAACCAAACCTCAAGTGTAAACGTCATCCCGGAATGCCTACACGACCTTATGGCAGGACGAGAATGCTTGTTAGCAGACAGGAGATCGTTTTACTGGACGTGATCCATAGGACATCGTCCACAGAATTTTCATCCCACAGCAGGCCCATCTCAGAGGAGCCTGATCTAATTACATGGAGTCTAGAAGAGTTCACCCTCGAAAGCGATCCCTGATAGGTTTCTTCTAAAGGAGGTCGCCTGAGGCGAGGTTAGCCTATGGGGGCCATGGAGGTAGAAACCAAAAAGATAAACAAGAAGAGTCTGCCTGCCAGAATAAATTAGAAATATTGACTTTCTGGGGCTTTGAGCACTGCGAGCCGCCCTAGTATACGTTTCTTTGCCCTGGGGGGGTCCTGAGGGGGATGCCCATGTCGGACAATAGCACGTTTTTGTTGGCAGCAGGGCATGTGACCACTCAGTCTAAGCCGTGTCTGTGTGCGAACGCCAGCCCCGCGCCAGGTTCGGGAGCTCGATGATGACTTCGAACAAAGCACGCAAAGGAGGCAGGCACCTGGGCACATGGGAAATCGAGATAGGCCGGGAACCAAGATTGAAACGTCTTCCGCCCCAGATGGCGCTCTAGGCGACCATTGAAAACCGTTAGTACGCGTCCTAGGGCGCCTGCTAGATAGACAAAACCTCGCCTGGACGGCTGAGCCTAGCGCACGCCAGACAGTTGGGCGCATCGACCTACGTCATCGTCGCTCTCTGGTGTAATAGTGACACTCGACGCTCAATGGTCGCCTCATAAAGGATAAGGTGTCATGCCGGAAACACTTCAGGTCTGGGCGCCGTTGGTATCGTACGTAGCAAGGCGGGAAATCAAGCCTGGCCAATCCATCCGGCCTGCCAGTGTGTCTACTATCAACAGTGGTTCAATATCTGCCTGAGAGGGCTTCCGAGACACCATCGCGGTAGACATTCCTGTCCTGCGGCACCATGAAGCGAGTATTCGGCGGAAGAGACGACAACGAGGGGGCCTCCGGGGACGACAGACACTCCGAGTCCCACGACAACGGCCCACCGCCCGACGAGCACACACGACTGCTTCCCAACAGGGTCGACAGCGACATCAGACCAGGTTATCTCAGCCCGGACGATCCAGCGGTATCTCCATACAACCTGTTCACGGTCCGGTTCACCAGATACCTGACCATATTCTTCGCCATCATCACCTTCCTGTGGTGGGTGCTGCAGCTTGTTTCCATATTCGTCTCGCCTCCCGGCCTGTCCACGAGAGGGTCAGGGTTCTTCGGCCTCAGCTACTCCAGCATCGCCCTGTCCACGCTGATTGTGACCCTCCTCTTCTTCGCCGCCCCGTCCAAGGCAGCCCGGGCCCTCTCCGCAGTGGCGTCCGTGCTGTTGCTCGCCAACGTAATTATCAACGTGTCCGTCCAGAAGACCAGGCATGAGGAAGCATGGACCGGCATTGCGAGCGTTGTCTGGGCGTTCTTGATGGCGGTCTGGTCGCTATCCGCCGACCGGATCGTCCAGTGGGGTAAGCACAGCACTTCTCCTTTTATGGTTCCCCATCTGTTACTGTTTTGGAATATTCCAGAATGCATCATCCCAGGCTCCGTAGCAGGTGATTGACACGTAGTAGGTAAGAGGGAAGAAGAAGAACGATTGACCGGACGCGAGGAGCCCCGGCGGACACTGCTCGAGTGGACTCAGGTACTGCTCTCGACCATTGGCTTCGCCGTGCTTGCCGCAGTTGCGCTGCTCCTGACCTTCACCCTCATCCTGAGGGCCGTGGACGCCAAGATAGCGGCCCCAGGCGAACTCTACTGGGTGGATGGCGACAAATATCAGATCCATCTTTATTGTCGTGGCAACGAAACGGACTCTAAGGGAAATAAGCTACCGACCGTGCTCTTCGAGGGCGGAGAGGACCCTGTGGAGGATGGACTGTGGCAATTTGCAGACAATGCTCTGAAGAATGGGTCCTTTAGCAGATACTGCTTCGCAGATCGGCCGGGATACGCATGGGTAAGTCGATATCTGCACAAACACGCAGCACCAACCGAAGCTGACTGTGTTCCAGAGCGACAATGCCCCGTCGCCATTCTCTGCCAGCCAAGCGACGGAGGCTTTGAGCGAAGCGCTCGCCCGTGCCGGCGAGACTGGACCTTGGGTCCTCGCCAGCGCTGGCATTGGATCCATCTACTCGCGTGTGTTCTCCTCGCGACATGGCATGGAGATCAAGGGTCTTGTCTTGATCGACCCCATGCACGAGGATCTCCTCCACCGTATTGGTACACCTGGAAGAGGCTTCACGCTCTGGCTACGGGGAGTCATATCCCCTCTTGGCCTCGACCGCATCCCCGGGGCCCTCTTCAACGGCCGCACGAGCGAGGACCGAGTATACGGGAGAGCCTCGTACCAGACTGGGAAGCAGATATTTGCTAAACTGCAGGAGAGCTTGGTGGCCGACTCCCTGACGAAGCGGGACGTCACATCGAGCCGGGCCATCCAAGCACCCGATGTTCCTCTCGTCGTCATTAGCTCGGCCATTAAGGTCCGGACCGACAGCCAGTGGGAGGGCAAACAGCGTGACCTCACCCACCTGACTGAGAACTTGCACGATTGGGATATTGTGAATAAGGCTCCGCATCAGGTATGGAAAACGTTGGACGGGAGGGAGGTCATAGAGAAGCGAATCAGACAGTTGGTTCAAGGGAAGTAAAAGGCACGGTGAGACCAATAATAAGCAGCAACGACACACCTATCAGGGACTTGTTTTGGGTGGCAGGAATGCAGCAAGTACATGGGGTCTGCTAGTTCTTCCGCGGGTGGACTGAGCAAGTACAGCGAAGGAGTATGTATGCTTGAGTTTTGAGTTTTTGTGCTTCTTCGGTTTTTCCAGATTGGGCTTTTTCTTGGTTCCTTTACTTTTTTGCGTTCTTCTTTCATTTTCGTCTCCAGTTTGTAGTGGTTTGAGCAAAGCAGACAAACAAGATACACCCTGGGGTTGGGGGCATGTTCATCTAGTTGAGCACGTAAAAAATGCAAGACAGCCCTGAGACCTGCATATTCTTCATGTGCGATGGGAGCTGATTGCCATCCAGCCGTCGGGTGCACCCTTTACGCCATTGGGGGGACCTCGGAATGGTCTGGGGGCACAAGGGTACCTAGGTACATAACTTGATCAATGCCCTCCTGGCCCCTGGGTGTCAATAGGTACCCAACGGCGGGAGGTAGCATGCAGGTGGGAACAACATTGCCACAGGTGGTCTTTAGGGGCACACTGGCACAGGGGCACAAGGCAAGGAGCCAATGGAAGGGCTTGGCCTTTACATTGGACCTGCAATTTCAAGTACCTGTCTACCTGCTCCACCAAGGCAGGGCCCAAAGCAGGTGTCCTGGGGGGGCTGTCACGTCTTGTCCAGACGCCGGACGGTTTTACCAGCCAGGACTACCTAGGTACCCAGGTATTCGGCCTGTGTGCTCCTCCTGCTGGTGATACTGGGCCACAACCGCTCGCTGAATGGTAGTGCGGGCAGACAGGCTCATTGAAGCAACTTGCTGCTACATACTTGTCCACCTCTTTCACCACCTCCCCCTTCCCACCACTCCCTCCTCCTCCCCGAGTCTCTCGTCTGTCGTTGCCGTTGTCGTCAGCATTGACAGGGGAGTTTTGTTTCTTGTGCTTTTCTCCTATGCTTCTGCCACCCACGTCCTCGCCCTTGCCCTTCGCCCTCGCCCACACACATACCGGCCGACCTTGACTCCTATTCAGCTAGTGCGCAGGAAGCCGTCATTTACGGACCGTACCTCTGAAATTACGCTTCGCTACCACAGGCGGGGACTTGTCGATCGCTTCTTCCTCGACGGGCCAACCGTGGACTTTTCGAATCGCATCCCAACTTCAATCTGTCTCATCAACTGCCACAATTCCAACCTCGTGTCGGGCTCCCGACCCTTACCCGCCTGCATCCACAACCTCCCCCGTTCCTGGTGCCAAGACCGTCGTTGAACTGTCCTCGTCGGCGGCGGCCACCCTCACAGACCCCCCCTCTCCCCTCCCAGTGATGCCAGCGACGGCCCCCGGGCCCCAATAACTCACGCCAGAAGGTCCGCCTCCCAAAGCCCTGCCAACGGTCCGCACTTCACGTCTCGGGCGATCGACAACACCACGCCACACGCTTTGCGACACGGCCTGCCGAATCTGGCGCGACCATCCTGGCTCGACGACTTCCCATGCCACAGAGACGACGCTGGCCTGTTCCCGATCCTTTGTGAGCTGCATCCCGAGACAGCGGGCTCCATACTCGCCAGTGCACCGTCACCCAGCACGTCTACGATTTCACGGTGGAGGAAAGAAAGAGACGGGTAGCACAAGGCAGAGCGGGTCACCATGTTGGGGCCCGACTATGAAGGCGGCCCCCCTGGCGATCGCCCTGCACGACATCGAACCCCCGAGCGGAGTTTTACAACTGACGACTCGAGGACCTACTCTCCTTATCGACCGCCACGGCAGAATGGTGGCCCTCGCGATGGCCGGCGGCCCTCCCTGTCCCCCTCTGCCGGCGCTGGCGATCGCAGCTGGGACGAAGAAGGGGACTCACGGCAGAGCCAGGAGCGGAACAGGTCACGAGGCCGGAATGGACGACAGGCGAGCGGAGGACAGCGCATCTGCAAAAAGTGTGGCGAGCCCCTGACAGGGCAATTCGTTCGCGCCCTCGATGGCACTTTCCACTTGGACTGCTTCAAATGCCGGGTGGGTAGAACGATCCGACCTGAGGCGGGACTGTGAACTAACGGGTATTGTTTGCTAGGATTGTGGGCAGATAGTAGCCTCCAAATTCTTCCCCGCGGACGACGAAGATGGACAGGGACAATATCCCCTCTGTGAGACAGACTACTTTCGACGGCTTGGTCTGCTTTGTTACCAATGCGGTGGTGCCCTCCGAGGGTCTTATATCACAGCGCTCGAGCGGAAGTACCACGTCGACCACTTCACGTGCTCACTTTGTTCGACGGTCTTTGGTGCCCAAGACAGCTACTATGAGCATGATTCCCAGGTTTACTGCCACTACCACTATTCCACCCAGTTCGCTCAAAAGTGCAATGGATGCCACACGGCAATTCTTAAGCAGTTTGTCGAGATCTTCCGCAACGGGCAAAACCAGCACTGGCACCCCGAGTGCTACATGATTCATAAATTCTGGAATGTGCGACTGGCTACTCCCAGCGACGTTGCAGATGAAGAGCCTCCGCCGGACGACGAGAAGACGCGCGATAAAGTCCGGGAAGAAGAGGAGAAGATGGAAGAGAAAGTTTACCGTATTTGGAGCGTACTCTCCACCTTTGAGGAATCATCTGCTGCATGCATATCCGACATGTTGCTGCATGTTAGCAACGGAGCTTACGTCGACGGCGTGGTTGTCGCAAAGAGGTTCATCTGGCATGTTGATATTCTCTTCAGGTCTGCTGACCGACTGGATGAGACCATGCAGCGGCTCGAAATGAAACGTGAGCACTCCCCATCCCCGCAGGCATTGACTTGAATCTAATACATGGACAGCTCTGTCGTACTCGCGAGAAGCAAAGCTGCTGTGCAAGAAGATTGTGCAATTCTTTTCCCTCCTGTCTAAGACGCAAGACAAGAACGCGCACAAGCTTGGTGTTACGCAGGAATTACTGTCTCTAGTAACCGGTCTTGCTCATTATCTGAAGCTCCTCATCCGCATCTGCTTGCAAGGTGCTCTTCGAATCGAAAAGGACCAGACAAGCGCGGAGGGCCTGTACGCATTTCTGGACGATCTCAGTGCCCTTGAGACCCTCAAGAACGAGGATGGGTCCTTGCAAATCACAGCTGCCATGTCGCGGCTGGCAGCCAACGAGTCCGACCAATGTGTGCTTTGTCGGAAACCTGTGGAAGACGAGTGTTGCAAAAATGGCGACAAAAGGTGGCACATAGCCTGCGTGACTTGCACTAGATGTGGCAAGGAACTCGGACGGAATCCCGAAGATGCCCGACTTAATACTTACGACCAGAAGATCTTCTGCAGCGGATGCGAATCGCACAGCTCAGACGCGGCACCTCCCTTCGAGCGGATAACAAAACTGCAGCAATATGTGTTCCTGCTTCAAGTGGCGCTCGCTAGGTTGCTGGATATACTAAAGAGCACTGGGGCACTGTCTGCTCTTGATGAGGCATCTGTGAACGAATACGAGCCAGCGAATGGGCATGCAGCGGGTGATGTGCCTCGGCTTCAGTACGATTCGCGGTCTAAATCATACGCTGGAGACCGAGAGCATCACCGGGAGTCATCCTACGAGAACACTCTGAACGATGTTCGCCGACTGAGGAGCACGCGGCTCGATAAGCACCTGTCGGCGAGCTTTAGAAAAGCGCGAGCGTCTCGTCTTATGGATGACCCTGGGGTGGAAGGTGGCGGTAATATGCAAAGTCAACGCATCGAGGAGGATCAAGTTCCCGGT
This sequence comes from Diaporthe longicolla, assembly GCA_000800745.1. Lineage (NCBI taxonomy): Eukaryota > Fungi > Ascomycota > Sordariomycetes > Diaporthales > Diaporthaceae > Diaporthe > Diaporthe longicolla. The sequence continues at coordinate 51,196 of JUJX01000078.1, forward strand.
GAGGAAGGTGGCTCTGATCTGATGTTTGGACACCAAGATGCACTGACTCTGGACGACATTCCTCGTATTGTTGCCGCGGAGCAAGCCCGAGAGCAACGCCCTGCGTTCAAGCCAGGACGTCAAGAGCTCTTTAGGTCTCCAGCGACTGAGCCTTTCATTGGTGCCAACCAGAGGTCGAGATCGGCAGGCCGCGCTGGCGAGCCTGGCTATGGAGAACCATCACCACAGCGAGGTGGCCGAAAATACTTCTCCGAACTGTCTCCGATGGAGTACTTCATCGCCCGTCATCTGGCTGTGCTCACCATGCACCCCATGGTGCAAGATGAGTTCACACTCGAAGAGCTGCTCAACCTCATCGAATCCAAGAAACCTGCGACTTTCTGGAACAAGTTCGGGAAGGCATTCAAGAATGACGGCAGGAAAGGAGTCAAGAAGAAGGGCGTCTTCGGCGTTCCCCTGGAGATGGTCATCGAAAGAGACGGCGCCGAGTCTACTGATTGCATTGGAGGAACTACGTTGCGTGTACCCGCCATTATTGATGACCTGATATCCACCATGCGGCAGATGGACCTCTCCGTGGAAGGTGTCTTCCGAAAGAACGGAAACATCAAAAAGCTCTCGGAAATGGTGGAAAAGATTGACCGTGAGGGCTGCGACAATATCAACTTGATGGCTCAGCCCGTCGTCCAGGTTGCGGCTCTGCTGAAGAAGTATCTCCGAGAGATGCCAGATCCACTGATGACAAACAAGCTCTACAGGCTGTGGCTTGTCGCGGCTAAGATTCAAGATGATGACAAGAGACGCCAATGCATCCACCTGGTATGCTGCCTTCTCCCGAAGTGTCACAGGGACTGCTTGGAGGTTCTCCTGTCCTTCCTGAAATGGGCCGGAAATTTCCACCAGGTCGATGACGAATCTGGGTCTAAGATGGACGTCAAGAACCTCGCCACTGTCATTGCACCTAATATCCTTTACAACCCTATGAAAGGACCTTCTCTCGACAGCGAACCTATGTTGGCCATCAATGTTGTTGAGACGCTGATCAACGATGTGGAATCCATGTGTTTGGTAAGATGATCCCTATTTTAATTCTAGCACTCGACTAACATGATACCAGGTCCCTGACAACTTTGTCGACGTTCTCAATGATCCAACATACAAAGAAGGAAAAGACAGCGATATTACTACGAAGGAGATCCTGAAACGCTATGGTGGCAGGGTGAATGGTGGTCACGGAGTGCTTGGCGACGCCAGCGATATGAACCCATCAAGGCCTCTCGCTAGAAGGGTAGAGACCGATCCCGAGGCAACGCGGCCGCCTGGCTGGCAGGAACCAAATGCTTCCTTCTCGCAGCCCTCGAACCCAAGCACTCCGCCTAGATGGCGGAACCCAGACGAGACACAACAGCCAGCTTATGGCAGCTCCTTCGAGGGTTCCGACTCGGACAATCATCACAATCGACGGTCGTACCACGGGCGGCCAAACAACTCGGTCGGTGTTGGCGGTACGGGGTAGTGCAGCTCGAGGTCTCGCCTATAGTTCTTTGTCTACCTCATCTCAAGAGTCCGCTTTTATACGACCCACAGGAAAAAGGCTGTTTGTAATCCGTTGAAACTAGAGTACGCACGACTTGGCCTAACAGGCACGGTGGGGGGAGGCATATCCAAAGCATCGCTGGACGGCGTTCGTTCCATGTGCTCCGTCTTTTCCCTTTTTCTGCACTACATTCGCATCATCTTTCTACATTTTCGAATTTTTCTTGGCCATAGCGACCAGAACACCTTTTTCTGTTTTCTCTTCACTGTTGCCACATTCACTGCGTGCGTGTCACTTTATTTCCACCCTCGAGCGGAAAGCAAGAAAAAAATCTCAAGGGGTTGCGTGGACGATTTTACGCTTACATGCGTGCATGGCTTCAATTCGACAAAAAACACAAGGCAGTGGCGTTCCATTCCCGCTTCGGCTTTGGTCTATACTCTTTTCCTCTTCTTCGATGTTCCTCTCGCGATCCAGATATTATATTTTCTTCACTGGATGAGTGCGACAAAAAGGAGGGCCTGGCTGAGCTGCTCGTTTTGAAAGAGATACGGAGAGAGCGGGGAATGGAGACATTAGGGAGAAGGGATGTACTTGGATGTGAAGGGGTGGCTGTTGATATCGACGGATGCTTGCCATTTAAGAGGAAGCAGAGAAGAGGATTTTCAGCCGGCACTTGCTGCGCGAGAATATCAATGCACTGTTGTTACGGATACAGTCATACACCTGCCTGGCATGCGGCTTTAGCAGCCAACTCAGTATTCCGGCTTTTGCCACTTGGACAAGAAAGAGCGAATTTCCTGGAACCCCCAGTGATGCTGTTTTGCGATTGCACCTGTCCTTCTTGGACCCATGCATGCTGCGTAGGCTGCGTACGCTTATGTACAAGAAGATGATTATAAAAGCTAATACACATATTCCACGACACCGGCCAGGCCGCGTCAGAAGCTGAAGACTTTTTTAGCTGGACCCCTACTTTTCTCAATTCTTGATGTTGCCTAGAGCCTCTTGCTCCAGAGTCCACTTGACAGACCTCCTAAGGCCTTCCTCAAGGGGCACAATGGGCATGTAGCCCAACCTCCTCTTCGCCTTGTCGATGCAGAAGTACCTCGTCATGCACGAGTAGACACACCTCTGGCGGGTGAAGGTCGGGGGCTTCCTGATGATGGCGAAGAAGATCTCGCTCAGCCAGCCGATGGCGAGGCCGACATCCCTGGGGATGACCCAGACGTGGTCCTTGCCGAGGGGAGAGCCTGCGGCGTTCCAGATGACGCGGCAGAAATCCCAGAAGTAGGTGGGGCTGTCGTTGGTAATGATGAAGACCTCGCCGTCGACCTTCTCGTGGTCCAGGGGCTGGGTCTTGCTGGCCCAGGTGACGAGCAGCGCCCGCAGCGCCAGGATGTGGGCGTGCGCGACGTTCTCGACGTAGGTGAAGTCGAACAGGTTGTTGTTGTCGCCCAGCTGCGCAGCCGTCTTGCCCGTCTTGTAGACCTTGATGATCTGGTGCAGCGCCATGGTGTCGCCCTCGCCGACTATGCCCGCCGGCCGGATCGCGGCGGTCAGGAACTTGGAGCCGTCGGCGCGGTTGGCCTTGATGGCTATCTCCTCTGCTGCGGCCTGTCGAGAAGAGTCAGCATGAAATCCAACTTCCAAAAGCCAGGCTGTATGTGGCACATGCCTTGGTCTCGGAGTAATACTCTGACTGGTCCTTGCCCCTGGGGACAGGCCACCGCTCATCCGCGTTGACCAGGTCATCGACATTGTTGCTGATCACGCTGGCAGAGCTTGTGTACACCAGCGCCTTGACGTCGAACTTCTTGCACGCGTCGACAATAACCTGCGTCCCGTCTATGTTAACCCTCTTGTACAGACCGTCGTTGACCTTGCTGTCAGACTGGGGCGCCGGAGACGCGGTGTGAATGACCGCTTCGGGGCGGATTTCCTCGAAGACGGAAGCGATCTTGTCGGCATCGGTGATGTCCGCCTCGACATACTGAACGCCGTCGGAGTCGGGCCGTCGGTTGTGAGTGCAGCGTAGGTCGATAACGGACACTTCGCACACGTAGTCGCGCAGGAGGAGGTTGACAATGTGGTGGCCCAGGAAACCGCACCCGCCAATGACCATGACCTTGCCGACGTCGACCTTGCCCTCCTTCAATGTAGCCATTTCTGCCGCTTTTAACGCCTCTGTTGCCTCAGAAGCGTGTGAGTATTGTTGTCTGGGGAGGATATGGTCAATTGGCTGGCCAAGTGGTCTTTGTCGAGACGAAAGCCAGCGTGAAGTCAAGTGATTTGACCACAAAGCTCCAGGGTTCTTCCTGGGGCCAGGATGAGATCCTCTGCAACTGGTTTGGCCATGATCATCCTAAAGCCTGCCCCGGCCTGCCAGGTGGTGCCCCCGCAACGTCCATGCGCGCAGCAGTCAATTGCTGAGACCCCTGCTCGGGGGCCATCCAGAACCCTGGGCCTGCCTGCCGGAGATATTCACGCCTTCTTTCAGCTGACACTACTACGCAGGTTAACTTCAGCGACGCTGCACCATGTGAATAGAGAATCTGAGCTTTTTCACTTCAACAAGACTCATATTTTGTATTGCGGAGACACGAGAGAGAGAAAGGAAAAGAAAAATCAAAAGAAACAAGGTCGCACCCAATGGAGATCTTGCACTTGCCGACGGGTTCAGGCAACAGCAATGGGGAGGAGTGAAGACGGCACTGAGATCCTGGTGCACATCACTGCACCGAGCGCTGCAGCAGATGATGTCAAATACCGAGCGCTGGCCCAGGCCTACCTAGACTTCGAGCCAGAGGAAACCGTTCCTCTTTCCCAGGGCTCAACTTCAAATTCCAGGGCTGTCCCTTCCGACAACAACTTCGTCTCGCCGCAAGCATCATTCGGAAGCGTGTGGGATAACATTGGCTCACCTCGCCTGGCACAGGCAAACCAGCAGTCACCATCGTTAACCGGTATACAACCCTCTGTACCTCCTGCATCATCTCAACTCAACCATGACACCCAAGAATCATGGGTTGCTCCCCCGAGCGAGATTCCGGATTCTATGCCGGATAATGATATCAGGGCGCCTGCCTTCAACACACCGACGAGGATACTGAATTACCTCCTCCAGTCCACCGAGCCGCCATTGCTCTCATCAGATGGACGTTCTAGTGAGGCACCAGAGGGTAGTAGGAACGCCGCCCACAGTCAACACTCACAGGCAGCTGCTTTAGACAGCTCGCTTGGCTGTGAGTTGGGGCTTGATTCGAGTCCATCTACTCGTAGACCACGCAGCCACGCGGCCGAGAGCCCAGGTCCTGTCGACAATGTGCCCGGCGTGGGAGACGCCACAGAGGGCTATGCCGCGGACCAGGGGCTCCAGGGGACTGCTACAGCCAATGAGCCGGAAACTCCACAGGCAAAAAAACCTCACACTTTGAGCGAGAAGCAGGCTGCCAGTCTACTCGCCATCAGTGATTGGGCCAACGAAACCCAGTTGGTCTCATACGAACCCGCCGCAGCGAACCACCGCCTAGGGCCTAGGCCTCCCCAGCACCTGGAGAAACTGGCGGCGAGCATGCAGATGGACAAGAAGTACAGGCCGAAATTCCAGGCCCGAGAAATGCGCCCCTTTGAGCGTGGATACTGGCTGATGGGGCTGGACGGCTGGGAATTCGAGGAAAAGGTCAAGGCGTGGGGCTTCCTCGGGAATTATATCCGCCGAGACGGCAAGGCAGGATGGGGCACCAGGGCGTGTCGCGACGAGTCGTGGGATTGGATAAGGCTCTATGGTTGGGAGCACATCGCCGCGGAACTCTACATCCTCCTGTATGTGGCCAGCTACAGGAAGCTCAAGTTCGCGGAGACCAAGTTCTACGGCGCGGCGGGGGACGTCTTGATTGTGGTCGGGCCCAGAGGGACTCAGCCAAAGGCGGGTTGAGATTGGGTTGAATCCCTAGAGGTTATTTTGTCTGGTTTGGACAAGTGCATTTGCATTGGCGCATCGTTGAGGCCTCACCATACCCAGAATCGCATGAGGCGGAGTCACTGATTTGGGACTGGATGAAAAACCTTTTTGTTTTGCGAACTGTTTCGACGCGAAAATGGTAATGATGACCAAGGCGAATCCATCGTGGCCGATTGGATGGTGACGAAGGGACGGCGTCACGGGGCTAGCAGCCGATACAGATAGGCCGTGTCCGGAAGGACTGGTGTTGGAAGCAATTGACAGTGACGAAGCTACAGACAGTCCTAAAATACTCTCGCCAACAGTTGTGTACCATATGAAGGACGCACCAAACCGCCTTGGGGGATCAAAGGATAACATAAAACATACATTTGCCAGAATCCTGTACCAAAAAAGAACCATTCCTTTTCCCCGCCGAGTGCCTTACACGTACGCCAGGTCCGTGGGACTGATCCCGTCTGTCTCTCTCTTTAGGCCGAGCGGATCTTCTCCATCTCCTGCTTGTACTTGGCGAATTCGGCAGCCGCCAAGTCCTGGTACGGCTTCCTCTCAGCCGCGGACAGGGCTTTCCACTCCTCGCCCAGCTCTTTCGACAGGTATCTGAAGCCATCTCCGCCGTGCCTAGCCTTGACGAAATAGGAGTATGCGTTGGACGCAGGACGCTTGGGCAGACGATCGTCATGAAGCTTAATGGGAGAAGGGCTAACGTTGAATTCACGCTTGAGACGCCTGCGAGCCTTGTTCGCCTCCTCGATCTCGGCAGGGGTATGGCTCTCAACCCAGGTCTTGAAGTTGCCCGCATTGAGGGCCTTGTTCTGCGCTACAATCTCATCCATACGCTAGTGGGTGCTTCAGTTAGCAAGACTCTTCAACATGGGGCGTGTTTGGGTTCGATCCATACCTCCAGCTCCGCGGGTGGCAGGGCCTTGAACTCAGCGGAAATTATTGGTAATCTCGCTTTCGTGTCGGAGATCCCAACGGACGGCTTGCCCTTCAGCGAGTTGCTAACGTAGAGCAGCCATCTGTTCGCAGGCAGTTGCTTGGGCTCCTTGAACATCAAGGCCACCTTCTTGAGCTCACGTTTGACCAACACCTCTTTCTTCTCGGGACTCATTTCCCTCTTCTTCCTGACGACCGGTTTCTTCGGCTTTGCGGCAGCCTTTTTCTTGGCCGGCGTCTTCTTTGCCTTTGTCGTCGTGGCCTTGGGCGCGGCCTTTGTCTTTGTCGCGGGCTTCGCGGCGGTACGGCGCGTGGTCTTGCTTGCGGTGGCCGTTGCGAAGCCACGCGCGGCGACCCTCGACTTGTAGCTGGGCGCAACCAAGAAACTGCGGCGGACGAGGGCAACACGTGAGGGCAGCGACCTAGGCGGCTGGCCGCGTGCGCATTGGCGCAGGGCCTGGGTGAGGGCTGATCGCATCGTCGCCGACAGCATTTTGGCTGGTGGTTTGCGGCGACTCTGGTGAATTTTGTGGCTGTCGCTGTGGGGTCGATTGAAGTGCCGAAAGTGACGTCCAGGTCTAGGAACAGGTCCAAATAGAGATCGAGGTCGGATGTCCTGGCCCTCCTCCCTCGCTTGCGACTGCCAGCCCCCGTGTTTTAAGGACCTTGGTATGGCTAGCGCGTCCTCCCATCCCCCAGGAACAGCACGCCAGCTGCACGCATGAAGCTTCCCCCCTAGTGCGCCTACCAATGCTACAGTTGCTACCGTGACGGAGCTCCATCATTGGCTGTGTGGCGCGGTATAAGTGGGGCCGTAAACAGAGAGCACAGGAGGTCAGTGGTCAGTCGTCCTTGCCGATCCTAGTCGCAGTACCCCGTTCCCAGTCCGACATCCCTACTGGGCTGCATCGCTGTAGTACGCAGCCCGTAGCGTCTATTCAACGGTGTGCACCAAGTTCCCAGCAAGCACTGATGATAAGACGATGCATGGGCGACTTGCCGTGGACAGATAAACAAAATAGGGCGCAGCACAGGTGGTAGAAATTGCTCAAATTCTCCAAGCCATAAAGCACGCCTACGATACTCTGACATGTCGGCGAAGGTGCCTGAAATCGTAACAGTATAGACCACTTCAACATGTGAGTGGGCCGATACTGTGACGGTCTAGCTCAATTAGCGACGGCCAGAAACTGCTAGGGTTACTAACACAGGACCACCAGCGTGCATGTAAAATCTGTTAGGTTCAACACCGCCCACTTTAACCCAAGACTACCGGTAACGCATCTGATCGAAGTGTTGCAGCCTAGGTCTGATCACTGACCTACTCCCAGACACGGGCACACTTGCGCATCTCACCGCAGGTTCAAGACCCCCGACTGGAGAACAGTCTTGAACAAAAGTTCTATCGCCTTTCTAGAGGATCTTCTGGCCCCAGGCACACAGCCCTATCACGGAACGACTGGCCTTGAGCCTCGATCGAGACGTGGCCGCCACTTGAGGACCCTTGACTCGTCCAAGTTCTGACCAAAAAAGTACTACTCACCGCGCTTGAGCCGAAGATTCGATGATGGCTCGCCACAGAACATCGCGCTCACCGTCTCCTGCAGGAAGTCGAGGAAGCCGCCATGACGACAGACGGGATCGTGACCGTGACCGTGACCGCGGCCGACGAGATGCCCCGAGGGATCGTCGACGCAGCCGCAGCCCTGGTCGCTACCGAGACCATTTCGACAGGGACCGAGATTCATACCGTCGCCGGGACCGCTCCGTAGACCGGAGAGATCGAGACGACGACTATTACCGTGGCGGCCGAAGAGGTGGAGCCTCCTACAGGGACGGGGACAGGCATCGCTCCCGGGAGCGAGAGAGATCTCCGCCACGCCGTCGAGACAGAAGCAGGGACAGGGACAAGGACGCTCGTGGGAGACGCGATGATTCCCAGCTTCGCACTCGGCGAGAGGGCACCGCCGACTCAAATGCGTCACGGAGCAAGACTGACGACGGACGCCAGCGAGGTCCTACCTCCGCAGCAAAGCCAGGCCCAAAGGATGCTGAAGTGCGTACTCGTTTGACTTCTCCGTGGTCTCACCATGCTAACAAACGTGTGCAGGCCGCTAAGTCTACACAAACCCAAGCTCAGGCTCAAAGTGATAAACAGGCGGAACGACTTGCTAAACTTGAGGCTTGGAAAAAGAAGACCCTGACCAAGCAGGCGACCAAGGAGACAGATGCCACGAGCACGCGGAAGCTCCTTGCCGAGATGGATGGCAGGGCGAGTGGCACCCCGACTGCCATAGCCTCGCCATCAAATGGCACGCCAGGAGCTGCCTCCCCCAGCACTCCGCAAGCAGCGCAGGAAGCGTCCCCTACTGTGCCTTATGCGGGCAAGTTTGACCCTAAAGCGATTGCGAAAAAGTCAGCGGCCCGCCATCACTCGCCTGTACCCCTGGGCGACATACCAGGAGCACCGGCGACGTCCGGAAAGGTAGCCAAAAATGTCTCGTCTACAGGTCAGTCTCGCGCGTCCGAGCACACAACAAGCTGCTTGTCGCTGTTCGGTATTCTTCTACCCCAGACAGGAATTACCCATGCTAACATGCCGCTTGCAGCTTCCGCCCTGCCGACTGGTAAGAATATCAGCGGCTTTGGCTTTCAGAAGGCGAATGGGGATGGAGAAAAGCCATCTGCCAAGCGGAAGCTGCTTCTTGATGATGAAGAGACATCAAACCGCAAGTTAGCAAAGCTCCCCGACATTTCGTTGGAGGATGCGGATGCCACTCTGTTTGCTAATCAAGAAGATGAATCCGATTCCGACGGTGACAACTTTGCTGGCACTGAAGAAGAAGCTGCCGCCGCTGCTCGAGCAGCACATGATAGACGGGAGGAGAGAATTCTACAGCAAAGCATGGCTATGCAGACAGACGAAACTGAAAAGGAGGCCGAAACAGAACCTCCACCTGCTCCAGCAGCAGGTGAAGAGGTCCCCTCGGCTGCAACCCAGCCGGAAGCCGTCCCCGAAGCCATGGAAGTTGACGACGACATCGACCCATTGGATGCTTTCATGGGAGATCTCGCAGACGACACAACCGCCAGAGCCAACAAATCCCGCAGCAAACAAACCACTAAGCCCCAGGAACAAGAGCCAGAGGTCTACTTCTCAGACGACGAGTACGACTATATGGACAAGGCGGAGGCGAATCCCGAGTCAATACTAGCTATCACAGCTAAGAAAAAGAAGAAGGACATCCCGAAGATCGACTACAGCAAGATCGAGCTCAATCCGATACGGAAAAACTTCTGGTTCGAACCGTATGAACTCAGCCAGATGACTGAGGCAGAGGTCACTGAACTGCGTATGGACTTGGATGGCATTAAAGTCTCTGGGAAAGATATCCCAAAGCCTGTCCAGAAGTGGTCGCACTGCGGTCTCACTCAACCTATGCTCCATGTCATACGTGAATTGGGATACGAAAAGCCTACGCCGATTCAGATGCAGGCGTTGCCGGTCATCATGTCCGGCCGCGATGTCATTGGTGTCGCTAAGACGGGGTCTGGCAAGACGATGGCGTTCCTTCTTCCTATGTTCCGTCACATCAAGGACCAGGATCCCGTTCGAGATGACGGTCCAATTGGTCTTATTCTGACACCGACTCGAGAACTTGCCACTCAGATCTTCCGTGATTGCAAACCTTTCCTTTCGGCATTAAACTTGCGCGCTGTCTGCGCGTATGGTGGCCCACCAATTAAGGATCAGATCGCTCAACTCAAAGCTGGTGCAGAAATCATCGTTGCGACGACAGGAAGATTCATCGACCTCCTAGCCGCAAACCAAGGTCGTGTTGTTGGTCTCAAACGCACAACCTTTATCGTGTTGGACGAGGCTGATCGAATGTTTGACATGGGCTTTGAGCCGCAGGTCATGAAGATCTTCGCCAATGTCCGGCCAGACCGTCAGACCGTGCTGTTCTCCGCGACCATGCCTCGCATCATCGACGCGTTGGTGAAGAAAGTCCTCAAAAACCCCGTTGAGATTACGGTTGGTGGAAAGAGCGTAGTAGCTCCTGAGATCACACAGATCGTGGAAGTCAGAGAAGAGAAGGACAAGTTTTTGCGTCTCCTCGAACTGCTCGGCAACTTGTACGCTGATGACGATGATGTTCGGGCACTGATATTCGTTGAGAGACAAGAAAAGGCGGATGACCTACTCCGCGAGCTGTTGCGAAAAGGTTACGGTTGCATGTCTCTCCACGGAGGCAAAGACCAAGTGGATCGCGACTCGACGATTGCCGACTTCAAGAGCGGAGTGTGCCCAGTCCTGGTTGCAACTTCGGTTGCTGCTCGTGGGCTTGATGTCAAGCAGCTCAAGCTTGTGGTTAACTACGATGCACCAAATCACCTGGAAGACTATGTTCATCGTGCTGGCCGCACAGGCAGAGCCGGCAATACCGGTACGGCGGTGACTTTCATTACTGAAGAGCAAGAAAATTGTGCACCGGGCATCGCGAAAGCTCTAGAGCAGAGTGGCCAGCCTGTTCCGGAACGGCTTGAACAGATGCGCAAGGCATGGAGAGAGAAAGTCAAGGCTGGTAAAGCAAAGGACCAGTCTGGCTTCGGCGGTAAAGGTTTGGAGCGTCTTGACAAAGAACGCGAGGTTGCACGCCAGAGAGAGCGCAAGACGCACAAGGCTGAGGGCGACGACGACGATGAAAAGGAGGAAGCGCCAGCTGACGACGAGAAGAAGAACAAAGCTGCGTCAGCAATCCAGCAGGCCGTTTCTGCCGTCGTCTCTCGTGATGCTGCCAAGGCCGCCGCCGAAGAGGGCAAAGCCGGCGGAACGGAGGCCGGTGCAACAGAAGCCGGAGGCGCCAAGGGAGGCGCGCTCGACAAGGCCGCCCAGGCGGTCAACGACATCAACGCGCGTCTCGCCCGCGCCGGCCAGCTCCGACCGGGGCAGCCCATCGACAACAAGGGACCCGACGCGGGCGCGTTCCACGCGACCCTGGAGATCAACGACTTCCCGCAGAAGGCAAGGTGGGCCGTCACCAACCGCACCAACGTGGCCAAGATTCTCGAGGCGACGGGCACATCCATCACGACCAAGGGCAACTTCTACCCGGCGGGCAAGGAGCCGCCGGCGGGAGCCGAACCGAAGCTTTACATCCTCATCGAGGGCGACACTGAGGTCGTCGTCAGCAACGCGCTTACGGAGCTGACGAGGCTGCTGAGGGAGGGTACGATCGCGGCGGCGGACGCGGAGAACCGCGCCCCGGCCAGCGGACGGTATACCATTACGTGATTGGCTGGCTCTATGCCTTTCTCACCAGCTGCGTGCAAGTTCTTGGGCTGTTGGGCTATTTTTTCGAACATGAGAAGAGTCCTATATGCGACGCCTTACAACCTATATTATACACATGAAAGGGGGCGCCGTCACAATCAGTAGCTTAGGCACATAGAATTCAGCACGCAAGCAAACAAACATGTATCTGCCGTTCTCCTCGTCCGAATAATTGGCTTTCTGTGTGCGTGGCTTGGGAGTAGTCTAGTTTCGTTTTGGGATTGCATGGTTCGAAGCAGCCCCCAACCATGGCTGTGATCGCCTGATTGTTTCTGCCCATCGGACGATTAGGGGCTGAAACATTCAATGTGCCCCGATTGATGCCTGCCAGCCTACTCAACTGTTTCTAAACTGCCAAACGGGTTCGGATATCAGGGCTTTTATTTATAGTCATCGGCGCAACTTGTGACCTCCTGTGTGCAGACTTCGATCGATCTAATGAGGCTTGGGATTGACGTCTCTGCCTGTCTTGGCATTGGGTGAGTGCGACGCGAGAAGAAAGGTGATGAGGCGGCACTGGCTACGTTGTTCTACGTTGCGCGTCGTCATTTGCTCTGTAATCACTTGTGGACTATCATGTCGGCTGGGAAGACACGATTGGCGATCAAACACAATTGCAAATAGCACCAAGCACATTGGTTCGCACGAAAAACAATCGCAGGTGGTTGGCACGTGGATTTGTAGGTAGATTGTATTGAATGCTAGCCCCAGATTATGTGCAGTTATATACTACGAAAAGCTCGCTTTCCCGTAGAGGAAATGGTACATGTAGTTTGATCTCTCTCGCTTCCGCTTCGGATCTCCCTCTCATATGTATCCTTACACCAGCTTTCTCTGGCCGACCCACCCCGCGCATCTTGTTTCCGTGGTATCTGGTTTCAAAAGTGGAAGATGTAGCGGATGGATTTTTGCCACGAATCTCAAAGGAAAAGGAATCATCGCAATCGTGGTGGTAAAAGGTGGTGTTGGCGAAAAAGTTGTTAAATGACAAAGAGAACACATTGCTTGCCCGGGATCTCTCGAGATTCCACGTGCCGGTGCTGATCATGACGCCAGGCTGTTTAATCAATAAAGTATTTCCGCCGACTCTTTGTCGAGGGGGGAGACCAGTGTGTACTATACTTAGTAACCCCGGTTGTACCCATTGTTGTAACCACCGCCGTAGCCCGTTTGTTGGCTATAGCCAGCTGGTTGGCCGTAAGGACCATGGCCGTACGAGTTGTCGGCATACGGTGCTGGTGTGGAGTGATCTTCGTAGCCGCCTGGTGGTGCGGCATGCGACACCAAGTTGGCGTGGCTCTGGTCGTCGCCCGATGGGCTCAATGGCCGGTAGCTCTCCTTGGCGTCGAACTTTGTCTTGGCCACAGAAAAGTTGTCGGAGTCGGGGTGAGACACCTTGCGGTCCAGCAACAGGGAGTTGCGGGCGTCGAGAGGAGTGAGATTGTCGAGGTCGCGCATTTTCTCTGAGGGAGTGTTAGTGTCTGTTCAATAAGATCCACGATGTAAAGGGGCTCCAACTTACCCATCTCCTTTCTACGCTTGCGGTGAGGGTTTTCCTTGCAGATGGCAATGATTGCGTTCCAGGCGATCAGAATAGCCAGGAGACCGGTGAGAGCGGCCTGGATGGCAATGAGGACCACACCAGTCACGGTAGATGTTGTCTCGGATACAGCGAACTCGTCAACGAAGACCAGGATGCAGGCAACGGAGAGAACGCGAACCACCGCGATGGTGATGTTGATAACGTTGCCGGACTTGCGCTCGTAAGGTCGGTTCCAGAGAAGAACACAAAGCATCAGGGCCTCAACAATGAGTTGGGCAATGCTCTGAGCCATTCCGTGGTTGTCGCCGGCGGCCAAGATAATTCCCTTCGCCAACATGTAGAGAATGGTGGGGACAAAAATCCACCAGTAGTCCTTCTTGTAGTTCTCGTAGAACAGACTGTACTTGATCCAGATGTTCTTGTTCTCGTACAACTGGCTGGCATCGCCATCTGTCTCCTTGAGCTTCTTGGCAGTGGTGAAAATCTTGTATGCGAAGAAGGCCAGGATACCGGTGAAGAGGGCAAGTGTGACAGCAGCCAAGGCGGTGGCAGCCCAAGAGTCGCCAGTGGTGAACTGGAAGATACAGTAAAGGACCCAAGTGCCGTACAGCAAAAGAATAAGCTGCGTGATTGTTCGGCCCATGGTCAGCCAGTAGTGCTTTCGGAAACCGGTCAAGCCCTTAGGGAAGCTGCCGAAGAGAGCCCAAGTCTCCAGGATAACCTTGACAAGAAGAATGATGACGGCGATAGAGGCGATGACGATGGCAACGATCAGGAGGACAGTCATGAACGTGCTAGAGGAGGGGATGCTAAGCTCCTCGACGTAAGCCTTGATGCCGTTGACGGCCACTCGCACCTGGGTCTCGACGCCGCTGTCATCGTCAGAGCCGGTGTCAGTCTCGTTGACGCTGGTGTTGATTTCACGGGCCGCGAGCCGGGCGACGATGTCCATGGCGCGCTTGAACTTCCTGTCAGCGAGAGATTCGGTTGAGCCATCCCTGAACACAAGCGTGGCGTTCTGCAGGTACTGCACGCTGTCCTCCGTCAGGTTTCCGCCGGTGGCAGCCCGGAAATCTTCAATCGAGAGCTGCAACTTGGTCCACGGGATGAGGCCGACTGAGAAGGCGAAGTTCTTGGAGTAGCTTCGGTAGACCTGGGGCAGTGAGACAGCTGACATGCCGTTCATAGCCATGCCTTGGAACCAGCCGAAAACCTCAACGAAACTGGGACTGGGCGCCACGTTGCCGGCTCCGGCACCACCGGCGATTGCCGAACTGGCAGCTGTGGCTCCTCCCATCAACAAAGCAACACCTGCAACGGCGGCCGCGACGTACGTGACTGCCGGGACATCGGTGGTCTTGCCGTTGGAGATTTCGGAGGTGATACAGGCGACGTCCTCGTTCGAGTCGATGGCGATGAGTTCGAGTGTGGCAACGGCCGCAATGTCGGGAACCTGGAAAGCAATGGCTGGGATCTGGCTGGCATACTGGGAGGAGATCTCCTGTGTTCCTGACGCAGCAAAGCTGCCCGATGGTACTGGGTCGTGTTAGCAAAGTCATGCCAAGATTGGTGTTACAAGGCGACTCTTTCTTACCAGGGCAGAGCTGTTCCACATAAGTCGAGTTCTCGCATGGATTGAATTGGTTCGAGTAGACGTCGATGCCATAGGCTGTGACGTTAAGCTTGGCCATGACCTTCTGTTCCTTGCTGCTGGAGCCCGACACGTCGAATGTGACAGTTCCGGCGGCCTTGTTGTACTCGATATCAACCTTCTTTACCTGGATAGCAGAGTCCTGCTGGCAGTTGCTGAAACCTGAGGTCCTAAGCACATCTACTGCCAGTGCCCCTCTCGTCAATGCCGTGGCGGCCAGTGCCGCGGCCCATAATAGTGACCTCGTCATATCTGAAGGCTGTGTCGATTCCCCTTATCGGTTGAATTTCCCGTGTGGGCGTACCCTTCTTCGAGTGGGAAAGGTTTCGTGCTTATTCTCGCGTCGTGCGTCCTCCAACTTCTCAGACAATTCGGTTGCGTACTCTTTCCAATCTGCCTTGTTCTGTGCCCTTTCGGAGGAAAAAAAAGTGATTCGTTCCCTTCTCTATGTGGTATCAGATCTAGATAGCGTTTCGATTTGTAGAAAATTCGTCGATGACAATATTCGGGATTGAGCTTGGATTAAAGGCTGATAGTTCGTCTGAGCTGGCTGGCAGGGACGAATGAAAGAGTACTCGATACCGGTCGGCGAGAAGGTACAGCAAAGGGAGTAACAAAGAGACAATGGCACCACAAAGCAGGGTCCTTTTCGGAAGAAAGGCCGAGGGTCAACCTGGAGGAGAAGGAGAAAGAGGGAGTAGGGCCCCTTCGTGTGATGACGAAGGAGGGCGGTGTTATGTGTTGGTGGTGGTCTGTGGCGAGGACGCCAGAGTATAGGCTCCCGGTCGTCTCGTCTCGTGTGTGTGTGTCTCTCTCTCTAAGTGTTTCTCACTAGATGGGGTAGAGGCAGAGCAGGAAGAGGCATAGGCTAGCGTCAAGGCGGGAGGGGATTGGTGGTTGAGGGAGGAGATCAGTTGAGCAGAGCGAGAGGCGGGCGGGTATGTGAAACGAGCGTACGGGGTAAGGAGGTGTGGTGACTGTTCCTGGCGACGGCGTCGAGACGATGAGGCCAAGGAATTGTCTGACAAGTCTCCGAACTCCCAAGGAAGAAAAAGGCCCCCGCGGGATGAGGTGAATATCAAGAACTGGATGGGACGAGAGTGCCAATTGGGGCAGGATCACGGACAGGAAAGAGCGAAAAGACCACGATGGATCAGCAGTTAGTGGTTAGAGAGAACGGGTGAGGGCACGGAGGAGGAGAAGGAAAAGGGCAAGGTCCAAGGAGGAGCACAGCGTCGAGACGGGCCTTGGCTGGTGCCGGCGGAGGCCCCTTGGACGTCGAAATTGAGCGCTCATTGGCGAGATGGGACCATCTGGCTCGCCTGGACACCTCCTGGATGTGCTGGCTCGAGCTCCCTCTCACCCATCATCAGGTGTGGGTGGCCAGGGTCTGACCTCGATCTGGCTGCGGGTCAGACGGCGACGTCGACGACCAACCAGGGCCGTCGGTCTTTGTCGACCAGGCGGGAGACCAGGCACGCCCTGGCCTGGGCAAGATGAGGTCGACTCCACCGGGAACCTGGCACTGGCTGGCACTGGCTGGACGGGCTGGACGGCAGCTGGTGAACGGCAAGGACGGGCGCGACTGGACACGAGGAAGGGCTCGCAGGCGGCTCCTTGGTGGGCAGGCTTTTTTTTCTCTGGCGGGTGGAGTCGAGATTGGGACAACCAGACAACGCCAGCGCTGGCGAGGTCTGGCCCCTGACCCCAATGGCCAGTGATTATTCGACCTGCAGGGGCATCCCGAGAAGCCCCCACACGAAATGAAACGTCCGCGGCTGCGCCATTCTCTCTCCGTCCCTCCCCTGCAGTAGCTCCACTCTTGGGATTCATCGAGCCCAGCAGAGCCCAGCAGAGCCCAGCAGACGGCGGCCATTGGCCCTTCCTTCCTGCCCAGTCTGCCAGTGCCAGCCAGCGAGAGCTTGGACCTGGGCGCCGTTGCGGCAATCCGCCCCACATTGGCTGCTATTTTGAAACGGACTCTTTGGGCCAAGCTCCACGCGCCCGCCCAAATACCTGCCCTCCAGCCCTCCTGCCCTGATTTTCGATTGACCGTCATGAACCGGCCGGGCTGGCTCGATCTGTTGAATGTGCCGAGAGCATCTTACGCGCTTCCTCGTGTGCATATAATAGCTCGCTCGCTGCATGCATCCCTCGCCTGGGCAGCCTTCGATAATGGTAAAAATACGAGCTGATCGGACCAAGATTGGGGTCGACCAAGACCAGGAGGAGTCGTCAAGCTTCCGGGGGGCCACAAGTCAAGGCGTCGCTACGTCGCTACGGAGTAATTACCCTGCCTAGCCTGCCACCCGGGCAACTGGGTGAATTTGAATTTTGCCCTTCCTCTTGGCTCTGCTGCTCGATGGTTGACTGATACAGTCAATCCTCCACAGCGAGCCACCCCCTTTAGTGACCCATTGTAGCACATAGCAACGGACCCAGGAGCGATCATCGTGGAGATCAAGACGCAGCCGACGCGCAAGTACATACACAATCAATCAATCATCTCTAGGGGGGAAAACAAGACTTGAATCCTTGCCAGTCCCTCCCTGCCCGTGGGCAGCAGCACTGCCCGCCGATGCGCACGCAACCAGAGTCGAAAAGGCTCGGCACGTCACAGCAAACCCAGTCGACCTCCAGCCCACTCACTGCTTCCACGGGACGACGGCTTCTTGGTATTTACCCCATAACAGACCTTCGAGAAGCCTCCTCACAGGGGTCCGGTCTGAGACAGCACCTCGGGTTCAATCGCTGTGCCGCACAGTTGGGAGGCTGTGCCGCAACTCAAAAGCAACGGCATGGTTCTGAGCGGGCAATGCATAGGCCCAAGTCTTTGGGGGTGGCCCGGGGCATGGTGGCCATCAGAGGCCCACCACCGCCCCAGCCAGAGTTGAGCCCAATTTGAGTGTTTATGCGGATGGGGTTTCGCCTTCGTCTGTCCTGTCATGGCAGATAACGTTGAAAGTATGGACAGCCATAACGTTCAGCCACCCCTGGGGAAGCTGGCTCCCCGAGGCCCTGACGCCCCCAGAGGGGTCCAAAGGGGCCCAGAGCCGGCCATCCAGGTATCATTATCGCGCAGGACATCATCTAATCTTTCAGACCCCTGCGGTGGCGCGGCTTGCTTTCGGGACTTGGGGTACTGATCGCCCCGTTGGTACAATCTCGTCCCGCGCCCGGGACCCAATCCATCCCGTCGGCACGAACAGGTTGCGGCCATGCACAAGACCCGAACAACCGACTGGTCTGAACCGAAGAGCTGGAGCTTGGGACTGTGTGCACAAACACGGCACAGTCGGCACTAACACCGGCCGAGGTTGGGCGCATATATTCCTCAGCCTTATGGGTAGAATATCGGTCTGCAAATGCGGTTTATCTTGCATGGTTCAAAGTCCCGGCGTCCAAGATTAAAAAGCCGAGAATCAAGGCAAGCATGGCGGCGCTGTGCTGTGCCCGCGGACCGGGCTGGTCTCATCAGGTGCCATCGGTTTAAGTGTGGCTGCTGGATCTGCCTCACACACAGCCCCTTTTCTGCTAACCCATGGCGGCACGTCATTGGCTTCAATTTGCTCAACATATTCTTGTGTGTGCTTAGTCCCTGTCCTTGTCAACGAGCATTGCTAGATTTTTTCGATAGCTCGAATATCTGCCCACCTGGTGAACCACTTGGTATCGTCACTCTTCGACTTCCAGAGACTAGCCTCCTGTAGAAGAACCTCCTATAGGATAACGTCATTGTAGGACAACATTCCAAAGGCTGACGCCTGTAGTACAACAGCCTACGTGACAGCCTCTGCTGTTCCTACAGGATAACACCTATGGCACGACCTCTGGCCGGACAACCTGCTGTAGGATAGTCCCCCATGGACAACTGCCTCCAGCATGACATCTTCCAGGAGACCGTGTTATGGTCAATCTTCTAATAAAGGAGAACCTCCCATGAGATGCCGTCTCATTGAAGGATTTCTGAGGGGACAACAACCTACTATACAGCCACTCATGCAATAAAGACAACTAGGCAGCTAACAGCCAAGCCACAGGATGCTCTGTAAAGATGTGTTTGCGATTTCGGATGATGACTGCTGTATTCATGTGTAATTGCTGCTGCCATTCCAGTCCACGCACGTACCCTATGAGCCAGGAAAATACCTCGGCAGAAATGATGAAAAGAAGTCTATCGATACAACGCCAGTTTCCGAGACAGCCCAAATGTCCCTTGGTGTGTATAACACTTGTGTTTCCACCAAAAGACCCCACAAATGAACATTGCAAAAGAGTAACCTCAACTTCCGCCCTACCGCGGGCCCCTCGACTGTGGTACAAGATGATGGTTCACCATGAATTGGAAAACACACAGCAGCATCGTGATAAGGGGGGTATCTAAGGGATTCATTATCACAAAGTGAAACTGGAAAAGAAATGGTCGTTACGTCATTGGTGCGAGTAGAAACCACCTTGGCCCTGGAGGGGGGACCGTGAGTATGGTGATGCTGACCCCTGTGGCGTGTATTGTCCGCCGCCAGCGTGCCCAGGGTCAAGCGCGTTGTCGTAGATCTGATTCCCCGAGGCATCCTGCAGGCCCAGGGGGTTGTTCATGTAGGCCGGGAACGGTTCCACGTGCTGTGGGATCGAGATGAATTGTCCGCCTGGTGCCATGAACGAGCCGGTCGTCGCGGGCAGGTTCTGATAGCCCGTTTGGCTCTGGAAGCTGCCCCCCATCGTGTTTTGCTGCACCCCAAGGTTGGTGGCACCGTGCTGGGCCAGGCCGTGCACCGATGAGCCATAGAAGGGATTGGCAAAGGTTGTCTGCGTCTGGTAGCCATAAGGTGCGTTCTGGGGGTTCGGGTAGGCCAGAACGCCGCTCGCCTGGTGCTGCATCGGCGAGTGGTTCGCAATTGGAGAGGGGTTGAAGAACGGATCTTCTGTCTTGACTGGCGGAGCCGGAGGGAAGTTCCTGGGTGGAGGGTCCTGCACCGGACTGATGATGGAGTCAGGCTCAAGCTCCTTCCGAGCTACCAGGCGGAGGACCGGCAGCGTCATGTTCTCCATGTGCTTTGCCAAATGGACAGTGAGCTTCTTCCAAGTGGGAAGCGACTTGCCGCAAAAACGGCAGGGTTCGTCCTGTGGCCTGCTGTTTGTTTCTTCGTGGCACCTCTCCACCTTTTGCCAGGTAGGGTCCTGTCCCCCAGTGCGCTTGATGGCGGCCTTGGTCTTCACCTTTGGCTCCGGGAACTTGTGCTCCCGGACGAGGTGCTGGAGAAAGTTGTCCCGTCTATAGCAGGTATGTCGACAATCATCAACATCGCAAGTCCACCACTCCAGATGACTAGAAACCACAGTCAGCCATGTCAGTAATTCAAGTACATGAAATTTAGTGGGTACCGAGCACGGAGGGAGTCCAATGGGTGCTTACCGGTGGCCCTCATTCTCATGTCGCACCCAGTCTGCTTTTCTCTTGAAGATCTTGGGCTCCCTGCATCGGTCCCATGTGCAGCAAAACGGTTGGACATCTTCGTGGACATGTTTCGTCCAATCTGATGGCTTGGTAAACTTTTTGGACTGATAGCAAAGCTGGCACTCAAACTCAGCTGGCAGTGTGCTGGCCGGCGGCATCGGGATATCTGGGGGGAAGCTTTCTGCTGTAACCACACCCTCTAGTGGAGTCACATCTCCTTCAGATCCGTCGTAGACATTGGACAGAGGGTCCAATCCGCGACCGTCACCTTTTGTGTCGAGCAGATTGGCCGATCCTCCGAGGGCGATGCACATAGTGCCGCATGGGCAGTTGTTGGATGAGATGTGCTGGAGGTGTTTGACTTTATGGTTCAGAAGAGCCTTATAGCGGATGACCTGCTGATGTGCGATCCGATCAGCGAGGTAAGTGTTTTGGTCCCTCAGTCTTGGGTTCATCATCAGCGCATACTGCCTGAACCCGGCGTAGTTCGGCGTGATGTCGCCAATGGCATTACTGGGCTGTGTGCTGAGCCCAGCTTCCTCGAACGCATCATCATCCTCTTCCTCGTCGTCGTCCAAGTCCGCTGCTGGAGCAGATTTCGCCAGCTGAGCGACCGGTGGGCCACCGTTCTTCTTCCACATGCCCACGAGGTTTGGATGAGATTCATCCTTGGTTCCTTTGGGGAGTTCTGACTTGCTCCTTGGCCGCCTGAGCGTATTCCTCACCTGGAGATTGAAGGGACTCTTGGGCGAAGTTGTGTTGCTGACAGAGCTGGTTCGGGCATGGCTGGTGCCGATCGTTGCAGCACCCGCGGCCATAGAGACAAGGGCGGTGTTGAGAGAAGGCATCTTCTGCTGCTTGCCCCAGCTGCCCGTGCGTCCAGGAGGCGCCAGGCTATTCTGACTCTCTCGTCTGTCCAAAGCGTCGCTATCACCGGAGCCGACCCCTTCGTGGACACTGCGATTGCGCTTCAACAACTGGCTCGTGCTAGATTTCCGCACAAAACCACGGATTTCCTTGAAAAGCACGCTGGGCTTTCTCTCGCGACTGATGGAAAGCTTTTTCAGGAAGCTACCGCTGGTGATGCCATCCATATCCGCGATGCTCGGCAGGCTTCGGCGACGAGTGCCCCAGGTTGCTGCCCTTGAGAGAATGGACGAGTTGTCTTGGCACATCTGCTCAAACTTCTCCATCGCAGCCTTTGATGACTCCGGCTGCTGACGAGCTGAGTCTTCCTGGCTTATGTGGAACACTGCAGGTGCGTCTGACCAGACCCGGTGTTGCCGCATCAGATCGATATCTTCTTGTGTCAGGGCTCCGCCGTCTCCCGTATAGTATGTCTGGCCGGGCAGTGGCTTGTTCTCGGTCTCGTTGCCCATAGCAATCTCTTTGGGGCTGATCGAGTCGCCGCCAAAGTCATAGTAATCTGGGAACGCCATTGTCTCAGGGGGGACTCCCTCTTCTGACGATACGATCCAGTTCCCAACCTCCTCGTTGCGCTCTGCAACTTTGCGGCGCGAGGCCTGCTCATTTATGCTGACAGCTTCACCGGTAGAGCGATTGTCGGGGCCCCAGCCCCTATATCCGGTTCGTGGGTCCGCGACCCACGCTCCGTGGTCGTCACGGGCGACGGACGAGCTCTGGTACGACGCTTCAACAAAATTGTCATCAGTACTAAGCCCGGCGGCCCGAACGGTCGTGGGACTCTCTGGAACCTCGGAATAGAGGTTCTCTTGATCCCTGCCCCACATGGACACGGTGACCCGGGGGCTCGAGCTGGCCATGGCCGTGGTGTCTTCGGCAGACCACGAAGCGGAGTAAGTTTCTGGGCTGGTTTTCGTGGCAAGCGGGCTCAGGTTTGTGTGGGAAGGAACTGATCTTGGCGGATTTGAGAGCCCGCGAGACGAGATAGGTTCAACAAATGCTTCGCCAATGGTTTTAGGGCTCTTCTTGTCACTGCTGGGGGACGTTGTGTGAATGGAAGGCGTTGAAGGGTCTGGGCTCAAGGGGTAATGGTGAAGTTCAGTCGCATGCTGGGGTCTCGATGGTAATGCCTGAGGGAAGGACGAGTCGCTGTGTTCGCTGGAGTTTGGTTCCTCCAAAAACGATGGTGTGCCCCCGTCGTTGCTGAAGTCGACGCCAAAGAACGGGTCGGCGTCGACCTCGAGCTCGCTCAAGTCGCTGAAGGCGGATTGGGAGTCTGCCGGTGTACTCGCCTCCTGCAATACTGGCGACGCAGAGCTCTTGTGGAGCTGTGAAAAGGGCGCTAGATGGTTGGAACCGAAGGAGGCTGTAGAGGAAGGCTCATAGGTATGGTCAGCTGTTTCGCGGTTGACAGCGGGCCATGTCCTGTCCCTCCCGTTGCTGCTGTTCAGCAGAGATGGTTGTATGCTGTAGGTCGAAGAAGACATTGGTGTTGAAGTGGAAGGGCGAGAGAGGTGGGTAGGAGTTGGGGCGCAGGCGTATGTATTGAATCCGAAGGATGATGTAAAGCAACCAGGCAGGCAAACATGTGGGAGTATCCGTCACTTTCGGCTCAACAACCGCACCTTGCACACAGGTCGCAATGGCCACAGGTGGGTGGAGAGATACGCTCGAGGCTTCGGGATCCGCTCCGGTGTTTTGCAGGTGCGGAGACAGTCTTTTGAGAGTCGTGCTTGAGTGCCGTCCAGACTTTGACAGTTGTTTCGTTTGAAGACGAAGTAGGAAATCTTTCGAGAGGAGGATGTGCAGTCTGATCTTGGGGGCGAGGCGCTGTTCCTGTACCCGCGAGACCAATCCGGCACAGCGCTTATTCCATATGTTGGTGTGCGACGTACCAATCAAGAAAGGCGCGGGTGCGGAACAAGGGGCAGGGTTCGAGGCAGAGGTGAAGATCAAACTGTCCGTGAAGGGCAGGCCTTCCAGAGCAGTTTTAGACTTTGGTACCCAAATCCGACGCCTTCCGTCATGTGGATATTTGTTTTCGCATGTGTCTGGCAGTGATTACATGGAAAAATGAAGGGTGTCATTCCATTGCGGCGGTGCAGAGAATGAAATGGAAGAAAGGCAGCCGCCCGTGAGAATCACGGGCTGATGCAGGTCACAGCTACCTGCTCCACTGCGTACCATGCCGTGGGATACTGGACCATGTGGTACATATCCCGGTGTGTACAAGCATGTACCGATCTTCGCGGTCAGCTTGGTGTTGATGTCAGCAAAACGAACCGCCTGGTCAGGGTGGTTGGAGCAAGGGAAACAGGATAGGTCGCGCGCTGCGTCTCGTGCGATGGCGCAGGTTCGACAGGCAGAATTCGAGACCTGCGGCTCAATCACCAAATGGAGCCAGAAAAGGGACGAGGCTTTCCGCTGGGCGCACTGGAGAACTGGCGAAAACCCCCCACGAAACAGCCCAACGCAGCCCCCGTTGAACGTTTCCTGGACGGCCCTTCAGACCATGGCAAATTAACAATTAGATCCTTGTGTGCCGAGATCTCGTACCTCGCGCTTCCTTGGATCCACGCCGCGGTCAAGCTTTACAATACAAGCTCGCCCAGGATTATAAGGGTGTTGGGTGACAGCCCGTTCATTTAGACGCCACGGACGCGATAAGCGACCGGGCCGTCCACAATATCGCCCCGAGTCCTCCTCTGCAAGATACATCAATGTGTTGTACGAGTCCAGTTGGGACAGGTCGCGACTCAATGGCACCAGGAGGCATTCCAATGAGTTTGGAAGTGCCAGAAGTGCACAAGGCTCTGTGGCACAGAGTGGCAGACCATGATCTGCATAGATCATTAAGCCACTCCGTCCGATCCAAGGTGGTCAGCCTTTCAATGAAGTGTCTTGGCGACGCGGGAGCTCCGCCCTAAAAACCTGCACCGCCGCGGGGCAGTGTGGGCAATGTGTACAAAGTCCCGCAATGCTCTCTATGCGCCCGGGCGATGAGAGAGACACGGCATCCTTGATCGTGGCCTAACTAAGCCTGGTGTCAGGTGAGGCTCCCGAAATGATGACGGGCGTAGATCGCGGCATTGGCACGGTGCACCAGAGCTTCGCCGGCCAGGGGGGAAGCAACTGAGGTTGGTGGACATGCGGCTCCATCGGGACTTGCTTACTCATCATCCATCCGCTTCTCGTCCATGTCATCTCCCGAGGTGGCCGAGGCCCAAGAGCTAAGTGCCAGCTTTGCCCGCGAGCTTCAGCACTAGTTGCACGTCTACGAGGACAGACTCTCGCAGTACCACAGCTCGGGGAATCGCCAGTGTCATCTAGAACCGAAATTTATAATGGTGGGTGTTTTGATTGATCAATTCTGGTCGACCCTAAGCTAATACTCAGAAGGGTCTCGAGGTTCCGTCCTATGTCCTAGGCGCCCTAACGGTGAGTGAAACCCGGTGGCCGCGGGAGTAGCTGGACTGTCCATCCGCTCGGAATAAGATCTGGGCAAGCCTCGTTGCAAGATGGAATCTTCCAGCGGTTGGCGATTGGACAAAAGCGAATTTATTTCGTGATAATCTGATGCCATTGCTAAATCATGTTCGCGGCACTAGGCGTCGGGCGGTATAATGGGCTATGCGAGGACCAAGAGCTTGCCATCAATAATCGCGGGCTGCACCGTCGGCTTGCTGTGTAAGTCACATAAGCCTATGCTGCGGACAACAATGCGAATATTGACCACTGGCAACAGATGCGCTTGGCGGATATCGTACGCAGAATCATGAGCCGTACGGCGTCGAACTCAGCCTGCTCGCATCCGTAGTCCTGGGTGGCTCGTCAATCCCTAGGGCGATCCGGCTGCGCAAGCCCGTCCCGGTGGTTCTCAGTATCCTAGCAACCGTCGGCGCGCTGATCTTTGGCAACGGGGTGTACCAGCAGAGTAAATAAGTACCTAGGTAGCTGGAAGTGTGCCCGGCCGAATGCAAATATTGAGCAGCATAGCCATTCCCTCGCCGCCATTTTGTTGAACAGGCCGTCTGCCTGCAACCTGCAGGGCAAACGCAGACTATGAGACCATCTCGTCCGAAAACGCGAGCGGTGTCGAACCTGTGTTTTGCTTGGCGAGCACCGGATCCAGAAACTTGGGTATTGCCCGCTTCGGCCTATTCGAGTTCGTGCGACGTAGGGTATCGAAGTTCATTTGCAGATTCACTGTCGCCGGTAGTTGTGAACAACGCTTGAATTTTTAGGAGTTCTCGTCGATGTCCTTCCACTTCTGCCGAATGACGTCCCTCTTCTCCTGCGTCTTGCTGCGGTTGGTGTCCTGACGCTTCCTTCTCTCTGCTCGAAGACATGCGCTGAGGGAATCCTTCGCGCCGTTGCACATTCCCATAGACTTCCACAAGAAGCCACGTTCATGGCATTCTTCGAGGGCGACCATAAGGTCCTCGCAAGCTGTGTGGCACGGGCGTCAGTAGAGGGCGCAAACGCAAATGAGGTTGTCGCATACCAGTGTTGTCCTTGGTGTGCAGGTGAGGATGCATTCTGAAAAGGATCAGTGGGACTTGCAATGCGCCGAGTGTGCGGAAGTCAATGGTTTTTGTTCGCGTCGATGACGGAGTGCCCTGGTGGTTCGACAATTTTCTACGATCCTTGCCGCTCGTAGGCGACTGACTTCCCTAGCGGAAGCTATGACCACTTTCGACCGCCTGCTACCCTGGCCGGTGGTGGAGCAACGCTGACAATTTTGGATAGATCCAACCGCCCTGGCGTTCGTAGTAGTCATCTCACTAGCGCCCTGTCTACGCCAACCAACGGATGTGAGCCACTGTGCATGCCGCTTCAGCATACATCTCTTCTGGTTGATGTGAAGCTAACACATCACTTTGCATCGCCCGACTATCCGCTGTCGAACGCACACGGCTTCGGCTCGGTCTTGCTGCAAAAATACTGCGGACTGCCATCACACCCTGGATCATCGAAATAAAGAGTGACCATGGCGGCCCCGTCAGCAGCTTCAAAGAAGCAACAAGGTAAGAGGAGCATCACCACCTGCTTTTGGGTCTCGGGACTGAGGCAAAGCCGCAGATCTTCAGCTGCAATACAGCACGTACAAGAACACCTTGCAACAACTCGCCCAGAAGATTGGCGACGTTGACCAGGAGAAGGAAGAACACAAGTGCGTTGTAACTACACACTCATTCTTGCTGCGCTGCAATTTTCGCAGCCACACGCCCGCCCAAGGAGTTCACATGAGCTCGAGATCACCACGTTGCTACACCGCTCCGTGGCTCCCTTGTCACCGCCCACAACGCTAACCTTTGGGGCGTAGAGCTGTCCTAGAGACGCTGGAACCTCTCTCGGGGGACCGCAAGTGCTTCCGGATGATTAATGGTGTGCTTGCTGAGAGAACCGTCAAAGATGTCATTCCGGCGCTGAGGACGAATCTCGAGGGTCTTGAGAAGGTTCTGAAGGAGCTCACTGAGCAGTACAACACAAAAACCACCGAGATGGAGACATGGAAGGTACGTCGTGTCGTTGTCTACTTGAAACTATCACAGGCCGCATGTAACTGACCAAACTGCCCGAACTGCAGAGGAAGAATAATGTCCAGGTAGTCCAGTAGGGCTAGATAGGACGACCGCACGCTGCAAGTCAATCATGATGCCACAATATGCTTCCAGGGCCCTCCGATAGCATGGGATCATTGCAGCAAGTGAATCGTTCTCTGCTCCGCACCAGGCGTGCCTATCATCACGGATGACGTACGTTGTGGGTGGACAGTCACGGCCCGTCGAAGCAGACATGGACCGAGAATGAGATTTCTACCCTACCTGCAGGAGACCCTTGCACGGCAGATGGGCGATCAAGGCCCTCGAACTAGAATATGACGATAGTCATGTCATGGGTCCTTGGTAATATGAGGGAAAAGGGGGTGTGAACTGAGTTGTACAGGTCTCAGTATCCAGAGAGGGCAGGCGGCAACGGCGCCTTTCTACCCAAGCGGCAGTCCGTGATGTTTTTGAGGCTGTCGGGCTCTGATAGGTTACCAATGTACTCCATGGCCTCGCATACGGCCGCATACTAAGGCACCGCTTCAAAGCGCCTAGGTTGCACGTGCTCATGGGCTCGTCAGGCACTTTTCCTGCCTAGGCACGATCGCATCCGCTCGAACGTCACGCTCATAGATTGGGTTTCAATGGCTCCTGTGTTGTAGTTCGTGCCTGGAAACACCCGTCGCGAGCAATGGGACGGACCGCTGTCATGAACGCTTGTTCTCCAAATACTCTCATAAGTCGATGACCCTTTGACCCCGCCGAACTTTTTGGATCCAACTGCCGATCCTGTTCACAGTCACCCGCGGAGTCAGGGAGTGCTGGTAGGAGAGCTTAGCCACAGTGGTGCATGCTTGACGGATATACCATCGTGTCAAGTTTCCTCTGAGAAGATCTGTGCGACGCGTGCCACCGCCAGACCGCATCGATATCTTCCGGTGTGCGAATGCAGTCGCTGCCGCGACAGGGGGTTAGTCGATGCAGGTCGGCGCACTCGTCGACTAGCCCATGGGCGTGGAAACCCTACTGCAAACTATCCACATCGCATCGAAAACCATTGTGCCCTCCCCGACGACACCTCTGGTGGATGCGTGTGAGTTGGCAGCGGAAGCAGAGAAAGGGCAGCGGGCCTGATGCATGCCTAGTAAAGCTGATCGTGGGTGTCGCATAGCGTCCGCCAGGATCACATCGCTTGGAGGCATTAGCTGCTATCTTCACACGTCCAGGCCGTGGGTTGCGTCCGAAAAGGTCCGGCCTGCCCATCCCGGGCCGCGGAATGACGACCTGCATGCTTTCATTAGGACCTTGAGGGCATCAAAGGTGTCCCATTGGCCGGGCGGCCGGTGGAACGGGCGCAATGTCTCCCAGCCTTGTCCGCTGCAGTGTTTGGCGGGGCGAGCTTATTTCCACGTTGATGATGGCCCTGCGCCAACCATCCTAGTTCTGTGGGACAGGGAGGCGCCGTCCACGGCTCAGCCTTCTCGTCGTCCCGCGTTCGTGACGCACAAAGACCACTAATAAATTCATCCCACTTGTGGGAGTTGGGGCGAGGGTGATACCCATCCTGTCAAGACCGGCAGCAAGCAGTGGAGGCAGAGCTGGTCCAAGCCGCAAGGCCCCCTCAAATACGAAGTCTGTCGCAGAGCAGCCCTGCTGCGTTTGTCCGCCGCATAAGCAACAAGGCAGGGCGGCAAAGTGGCTGGCAGCAAATTCACCGTTGCTCGTGTGCTTCTCATCGAGATGGTATGACGACGCGAGGACTCTTGGGCGGGCTTCACCGCCGTAACAGACAGCACAGCGCCTGACCCGGCAGGAACGGATGCTTCCCAACCTCATGCTCTGCAACGCCGTTGTGTGCGGCTGTCAAGGCGGGATTTGTTGAGCTTGGCATCTCTAGGGGATCATTCCGGAGGCGGCAACCTTGAAAACATGCAAGCTTCAAGGGTTGGGCAGCTGGGGCACAAATAGCGGTATGGCAGGGCCAGGCGTGATGGATCGAGCTGATCGCGGCCAGCCCAGCAAGAGGTTTTCCTCGCAGAACAAATGTATTTGGGGGTCTCCGGTGCTTCCCACCGACGACATTGCTGTCGCATTCTCGCTCGCACCTGCGTTGTGAACGAGGTTCGCCTGCCCGCCTGCCCGCCTGCCCGCCTACGCAACCCCGCGTTTTCTCAGCTGTGGATCGCATGCGCCTGCAGTCAGCTCTCGGTTGGTTGGAGCCCGATGGGGTTCCATCCCATACAACGGACCCCTTGGTGGGCAACCAAGCAACCATCCAGCCATCTACCGTCCGTAGCATGCTGACCTCATTCCAAGGCCTGGACCCCGGGAAGGCTCGGGATCAGGCTCCCACGATGGGTTCCCGAAAAGAGGTAATGGCAGGTGTGCCTCGCTTGGGGCTCGAGGCGCCGTTGCTGTGTGGATCACGCCCCACGGTGGTGTCAGAAATGTGACCTGCCGCCATCTAACGGCAGGCCTTGTAGCAGACGTGCATGGCCTTGGCGATGGTGGAAGTGGGTGGAGGTGTCCATCGGCCATGGGAGGAAGGGACAACGGGCGGGGGGGGGAGCGCATGCGATCCCTGCTTTATCGATAAAAGCTGAGCAGCAAGAGCTTGGTCGAGATGGGATGAAATGGTCGTCTGTCGGTTGGTGGGCCACTCTGCATACCTTTCGAGGTACCTCCCTTGCCCACCTTTGTTGAGTGTGCGGGTGCGGTACCTCCCAGCTCTAGACGCTGTACCGAAACGCGTCTCAAGCAAGCAAGCAAGCTCTCTCTCTCTCTCTCTCTCTCTCTCTCTCTCTCTGTCTCTCTCTCGCCCAAAGTTGGGACCGATCTCTCGCATCTCTCTCCGCTTCCAACTTTCCAATCCTTCCTCCGGCTCCAACGCCCCGCGTCTTCATTGCAGCCCAGCCATCCTCGAATCACCTGCCTCGCAGCTTTCACACAGACCCGGGTGTCTTGTCCTTGAACCTTTTGCGCGCCGACGCGCCCCATTCCCAAGGCCAAGGTGATTGATTGGTCCGACGGCACCAGCCCACGGGACAGCCTAGAACCCGCGCATGTTCTGCAGCTCTCTGGAGTCGGGGCAAGGCGAGCAGATCCAGTCGCTTTCGGCTTGTGCCTACCCGTAACGTACTAGGTAGCCCCCAGGTATGTCTCTGGCGTATGCGGGAACGTCACTTGCT
>JUJX01000078.1:81323-109009 GCA_000800745.1 Diaporthe longicolla
ATAGCAACAGCAAGAGCAACCGCATGAGCAGGCCCAGGAGCAGGAGTATGTGGGTGAGGACGTGGGTGGACGTGGATCGATGCGAGATGTGGATAGGGCGACGACGGGGGATGGGGATTTTGAATGTGGCTGGTGCGCTGGAGATCTGGGGAGGGGGGTGGTCCCTCTTCGTGCCTTGGTCGCCCCTTCCGCCAAATGTCGTTGCGCGCGACTTGAAACCTCCTCCACCTGCCAAAGCCCGGCAGAGGACCGCTTTCTGACGCGATTTTGCAGACTGTTCTACATACAAGGCACGCAGGTTCCCAGCACCCGCAGCCAATCCTCTCCATTCGTCCCTCGCCCGCGCCGCCCGCCTGTCGTCAGCAGTGTCCAGTCGCGCAACCTTTTCACATCTTGTACATGCGCCCGTCTGCTCAGGCAACACATTTACTTGTCTCTATTTATTGTGTCTGCGTCCCAGCCCGCGGCTTCTGGCCAACCAGCGTCGCCTAAAATTCCCGTCAGTGTAACCCGCAAAAGGCAAGACAACAAGCCTTGCCTGAACACGACACATCGGGACGGGATATTGAGCATCTGCCACCGGGGACCAGCTCAGGAAGCCAAAAACTCTATTTTTCGGTGCCCCCAGTCCCAAACCGTGTCTGGTGCCTCTCTCCAGGACAGGGCCGAGACGACATCCTGCAGCCACGCGATCCAGCACCAGACGGCCAGCAAGCTACAGCACTATACTATCCAGCACTAGGGAACCAGTGACTACTGTGGGTCCCGCATTAACTCCCACCCCTCTCCTCGCGTCCCGCCTTGGAATCTCCGTTACAGCCTGAATCCTCAACCCGGCCTGGGGGACGACAAGTGCACAATAACAGCTCCAACCCAACCACCACTGTCACCCTCAGCATCCGGACGGAGGCTGAGCCCACCATCTGCCGTACCAGGTGTTAAGAGGGCTGTCATTGCTAGCCCTACCACTCCTTTCCGGGAAGGGGTCAAGTAAAAAAAAAAGTAATCCTGCCACGCGCCGACGAGGCACGATTGACGCATCTCTGCAGCTTAAAGCAGACCCAAAAAAAAAGTTGCACGCCTCACTACCCTGCAACGTGTCAGGGTGTCAGGGACACATCATCCCCCCCAGCATTTGTGCGAGGGACTCAGGCCAAGGAATTTTCAAGAAGTCTGCACCCGCTGCAGGTAGCCAAATATGTCGGATTCCCCCCAATCCCCTCCCAAGGAGGTCGAACAAGGTGTACAGTCACCAGACGAGGAAGCACAAATGAATGATCCTCAAGACCCACAGGCAAGCGGCCTCGCCTATGAATTCGAGGTGAAGGAGCAGGACCGGTGGCTGCCGATAGCGAATGGTGCGTCTGACTTCCCCTTCTGCTTCATCGTGATTCGTGAGGGCGTGCGCTGCTTTGTCCATCTCTGGTCTGCGCTGCATGGCTACTGGCTCTCGCTTCAAGTGGCATGCTCCTGCTCTGCCTCTAAGAAAGCACCGCGCATGTCTATTCGTCCATGTCCCACGAATCGTCCCCAAAGTCGCCGGATGCGCCGCGCGCTTCATCCAAGGCCGACAAATATGATCTCTACGATGCTAACATTCGCAACTTTGCGCCAGTCGCCCGGATCATGAAGAATGCTCTCCCAGAGAACGCCAAGATCGCCAAAGAGGCCAAGGAGTGCATGCAGGAATGTGTTAGCGAATTTATCAGCTTCATCACCAGTGAGGGTAAGGCCGAACCCCTCGCCCCATCCCGTGAGAGTGAGGGAGTGCGTGTATCGGGGAGAGAGTGACAGGTCACCTGGGCATGCAGTAGACTGACAAGACACAGCCTCGGAGAAGTGCCACCAGGAGAAACGCAAGACGGTGAACGGCGAGGACATCCTCTTTGCGATGACCTCTCTAGGCTTCGAGAACTACTCGGAGGCATTGAAGATCTACCTGTCCAAGTACCGTGAGGTAGGTCCCCCCTCGTCATTTCAATGAGTGAGACTCGGGCAACCCGTGCAGGCAGGCTAATCACTACTTGCAGCAGTCTCAGTCCAACAGGAGCGAAAATCAGCAAGGCCGGCCAGGTAGTCAGGGAGGCTACGGTGGCCAGGGCGGCGCGGCAGGACCGTCAAACTCG
The DNA here is from genome assembly GCA_000800745.1 of Diaporthe longicolla. Taxonomy (NCBI): domain Eukaryota; kingdom Fungi; phylum Ascomycota; class Sordariomycetes; order Diaporthales; family Diaporthaceae; genus Diaporthe; species Diaporthe longicolla. The sequence goes on from JUJX01000078.1 coordinate 83,450, forward strand.
GGGTCATCGAATTTCCAAACCGGTGACCTGGCCGGTCAGGCCACTGATGGTGCAGAGACCAATTACATGTATCAACCAGGCCACAATGGGACCGGAGCAGGCGAGGGTTATTGATAAACAACTAACGTCGGCCACCCAGCGGCTCCGGCTCAGTCAATCACCTCACCTGCTGAGCACCCAGTCAAGCCGCACAACCTTGAGGAGCGACTTGAGCTCGCTCGGAGCCCCTTGGAAGACCATGGCGGCATGTCATCCAGTGTGCCAAGAACAGTAAGATACCAGATGGAGGACAGGGGAAGCAACACGGTCAAGGGCAGGGACAGTCGTGGCAAGTACGGACGGAGGGAAAAGGTGTGATTAAAAGGAAAACTTCCCGATAGATTTACCCAGGACTTTCATCTCTACTTCAGCGCGTCAGAACAGGAGCGGTCCTGGAATGGTGCAACCTCTTATATGCCCCATCAAATACAGTGGGGGTCCGAGAACCAGTCTCGAGGTAGTGGGCTATATACCAATTTAATCACGGTTCGAGTTTCTTGCTGTTTGCTGATCAACTTCACAGTATGAGGGTGTGACTCGCTCACTCTCGCACAACATCCACGTCGAATTCCACCATCGTCTACCTCGCCGCCATCTGTTTTGCCCTTTCCGTATCAATACCAGCGTCTTAATGCCTATGGAGTTCAGCTTCGCGTCGCTCATCGCTTTTCTCGGTCATGCATGTTGTTCGTCCTGTGAAGCCCCAGGCCTCGTTGTCGCTTCCACCTTTCCGCGCCGTGTCCTTGTCCCCACCTGGCCGACAGGCCTGTCCCTCATTGTATATCCCGAGATTGACATTTTCCGGTCCATGCAACTACTTAGTCCCATGTCATTGTTTTCCTGTCACAAATTCATTGCGCAAATCGTGTTACACCGTGAATCCGTCCACCCGTGTGTGGCGCTCCAACACGGTCGATCTTCCCAACGAGGAATTGCCTCCTTGCCTTCCCTCGGGCATTGTATGTCAGCATGCTCAACGACCTGTAAAGGTTGAGTTCATATGATGCCTCCAGGTACCAAGTTGACACCGCCAATATCGGGGCATATAACGTTGTGTCCGGAACTTGTCTGCCTGGCTACAGAGAAACCCGACCATAGAGACTCAGCACCGCCGCTTTCTCGGTGACTCGAAGCCTGTCGCACTTCGTGAGCTGCCGGATGCAACCTCTTAGACCGACAAACAGCCTCGAGTGGGCCATACTTAAATGACGTAGCTGCAATCAGGGATTCCCCATATCCGGCGATCCTATCGTTGCACGACGCTGGCCGACGGGGAACAACGGGACATCCGACTGTAGCAAACCGTCGTCCTTCACATCAACGATCTATTCTTGTTGAATCTCACCACCATACTCCGGACACCATAAAAGCCGTAGGAGTCTCCAAGTGCGGCCCCCTCGAGAACCTCGAAGCCAGACGGCTCCCCAAGCCAATACCGCCCACCGGGCGCCAGATGCTCGTCCGTGTCAAGGCGGCCGCCGTGAACCCGATCGACATCAAGGTCCGCGGGGGCGTATACGACGACGCGCCCGACTACTACGCTACGAGCACGTCAAGCCCCTGACGCAGGACGAGCCGCACTTCCATGTGATCGGGTACGACGGGGCGGGAGTCGTCCTTGGCGTCGGGCCGGACGTGAAACACTTCAAGGAGGGCGATGAGATATACTACCTGGGGAACCCGCTGGGCCAGGGCTGCTATAAGGAGGAGATGCTGGTCGACGAGCGGCAGTACGTGCCTGGTTCTCTATCCGTTGTTCCTCAGCGGCTGTCTAGCCCCCGAAGTCCATTCCGCAGGTGACTAACTTGTTCGTCGCAGTGCGGGCCACAAACCCAAGAGCCTCGACTTCGTCCAGGCCGCCGCGATGCCGCTGATGTACGGCACGGCATACGAGGCCGTCATCGACAGGCTCGAGATCAAGAAGGGCGAGAAGTCCGGGATCCTGATCATCAACGGCGGCGGCGACGTCAGCAGCATCGCGAGCCAGATTGCCCGCAACGTCCTGGACCTGTCAGTGGTGTTGACCACGGCCTCGCGGCCCGAGACCGTCGACTTCTCCAAGAAGATGGGCGCCACGCACGTCGTGAGCCACAGGGAGGACATCGTGGCGCAGACCCGCCAGCTGGGCCTGCCTGCGGACGTGCCACTGCGGTACGCGCTGATCACATCTCGCAGCGAGCAGTACCTGTTCTCCATAGGGGACCTGCTCGCCCCATTCGGGAAGGTGTGCAGCATCGTGCGGGCGAAATTCGACATGTACGGGTCGCAGTTCATGAGCAAGTCGCTTACTTTCTCTTGGTGCTGGCTGTGCTCGGGCGCGTACCATGGGTATGTCAATGATGACGAGGAGAAGCACCACAGGTGGTCCGAGGAGCTGGCCCGGATGCTGGATGTCAGCACTGTCAAGTGCCATCTCACGAGGAGGCTCAACCTTAGCCTTGCGGGTCTCAAGGAGGCGCATGGGGAGAATGAGGCTGGCTCGGGGATCGGCAAGACTGCGCTTGGTGTAGACGAGGACAGCCCTAGCGACGCGTTCTGTTAAGCAAGCTGTGGCTTCCTTTCTTTCTGAGCCGGAGTGTATATATTCAGCAAACATGCCAGAGTGATTTCGATGAGCCCATATATTCAGGATAAGGCATTATCTGTATTCTTATCAACATCCTGGGCTCGAACGTGTAGTAAATACTCCTAGTGCGTTAAATTGCTTGCTTACAATATTCTTAGAGCTATGCCACGCTATAGTGCCATTTTGATATCCGGTTGCCGGAAAAGAAAACGCCAGCACCACGCCGTCATTTATGATATTGTTAGGCAGTGTTCCTTCTCAGGTACACCGCGGCCTCAATTTCTCGAACCCACGCTATTGGCTCGATGCTTCTTATCCTTACCGCCGCCTGCTATGTTGACCGAGATGCTCGACTTACGCCTCAGCCCTCCGGCCTTCAGCCTCCTCGCCATTTGGTAAGCACGGTCCAGCTCCGTCTCGATGGCACACCGAATCTTGAGCGCCGCGACCGCCGGCCAGACGCTCCTCTCGCCCCTCAGTATCCAATAATCCAGTGTCTCTCTTGTCGGTGTCTCCAGGAGCCTGATGAAGTCCCCCGCCGTCACCTCCGGCACCAGCATCACGCTGGCGCCAGGGATGCGCTCGTCAACCAGGAACCGCCTGATGCCAGTCGGCAGAAGTCCCAGCGTATCAAGCTGTCTGAGTCTGTGCCTAACCTCGAGGCCGACCATTCTGACCAGAAACGCGGTGATGGATGTTGTTTTACTGCGAGTCTCATGTTGTGATGGCCCATGCATGTCTGATTGTAGGAAAGGGATGAGATAGGGGCGGGCTTGTGAAACTATAAAGTGGTTCACGTTGAACAATTCTGCTATACGCATCAGGGGCGAGTCGCGGTCAGAATAAGATACGTGTGTCCAATGGCGGAAGTCGATGGTATTGGCAGGGGCCCAGGGGACGATCTTGCCGTCCTGGTCTTTGCATAGGATGGTGGTCTCTCGGTGGCCGTAGAATGTCGGTGTAGAAGCGTTGGAGGCCACCGCAGCCGTCCATATCAACTGAGCGAAACATTCAGTGAGGTGTTCAGGCCAAAATCGAGGGCAGCGCAACTTACCACGTTTGGCGCAGTCAGATAATTGAGCAGCGTTGGGATGCCACCCTGGCCGGTCGCTGCCACAGTGATATTCAACACCCTCTTGCTACGAATATACGCCTCCTCAAACGTCAGATCGCCAACGTTGGCACGCACACACTCCTCCAGCACCTTGACATCAAGGAAGTAACCCTCTCGGTAGAACCTCTTGACCCGGCGGAGCAGCGTCTCCCACCTAGACGAGCCCGACTGCGCCCTGTTCTTTGCCGCAAAGGCACTAAGGTCAATACCATCGCCCTTGAGGACCGCAGGTAGTTCCTCCTCCTTGTGGATAGCCACCAGCGCCGCGATCAGGGCTCCCGTCGCGGTGCCGGTGATAATGCGGGGGAGCAGGCCACGCAGGAAGAGAGCCTTGACGACGCCCAGGTGGCAGAGGCCAAAGATGGCGCCGCCCTGCAGGACAAGCGTGCTCCGCCCGAAGGCCTGCCTTGTGTCGTGCACAAAGTCCAGCTTCATCTGGTTCGACATGGTCATCGGGGCCTTTGTGTTGGCGACGACGGCGTTGCTGCCATTGCTGGCGTTACTGCCGGGCGTCGTGGAGCTGTTGTCGCTGAAATGCACGGCCGGGGTTGCCGGCGGCTGGACCTGCGGCTGTGCTGTGGGCAAAGGCGCCTGACCAGCAATGTTCTGGGGTGAGGAATTGCCCCCGGGGAGGCCGACGCCGCTGGGCGGGACGGCCGGCAGTGTGCTGATGAACTCTATGGCCTCTGCCACCTGCGTGATATACTCCTCGATGAGGAACTTGGACCCGGCGAAGCTGCGGTTGTAGAGCTTGGTGGCGGTGATGTTGCCGAGGTTGCGCACCAGGCCGGAGCGGAGCAGGTTCACCAGCGCGTGGATGTCCTGGTCCTCCCTTGCCAGCGCAAGACTGTCGAGGCGCTCATTGATGAGGCGATAGTCATAGTATCGCGACACCTGGTTGTAGCGCCACAAGTCGAGGCCCAGCAGGTTGTCTAGGTGGAGGGCGGCTTCCTCCCACTCCTCGTACATCTCGGCATGACGGAGGACGTCGAGCCATAGCTCGGTCGGGGCTTTGCGACGGTACCATTCTAGGAATCGCTGGGAGTCGAGTCCTGGTCAGCCTCATTCTTGTCAATTCGTCCATGCTTCTGGATGCACACATACCCTGCGCCAGAAATCAATGATCTCGACTATCACGCCCCAGATTCCTATGAACACCGACATCACCGACCCCATGACTGCTCGTCGCTCTCGCCGCTGTGGAACATCGGGATTCGAGCTAATGATGGTTGCTGGCAATTAGGACAAAGGGTAAAGGACGCATTCTGGTACAGGTGTGAACAACCTGGTCAGCACCGCTGGGTGGGGTTTAATATCGAGTCCACTGGTGCGTCATTCTGGGCGCGACGCAACATTGCACGACAAGTGCCCGAGCGTACATGTGCTGCCAGTGCAACACAAAGCATCGCGTATTACGGGTATCCATCTAGGAGCAGCTGACATGTGAACGTGACGAGCTGTGGGGAATCCCCAAAATGCCGGTCCCGGTCCCAACGTCGGCCGACGCCAGCCGACTCGGCCGGTATCTTCCCAAATCAGCCCCTTGTCAGCGACCGTTTCACAGTCACCACACGGGTTCTTCTATAAGCCAATATATGTATTTAGGAAAGGGATTTGGACTTCATATGTGCATATTACTGTCGATTGATGGGACTTTATGAGATGGAGACATTGGCCAGCCATACTCATACTTCGGAGATCCATGGTTCGTAGTATCTCGCGGACCTCCGCCGATATATCCACGCCGAAGGGGATGTCAAATATTATAGAATTGAAGGCCTACCCTCTCCGCAAGCTACTGCCCTCATGGTCTTTTTCTCAGGCGCAATCACTTGGTTGTAGTTGGAGAAAAAAAAACCATCGCGATAGGCACAGAAAATGTCGTTATTCAAGCATTCGAGATGTTGGCTTTGCCTAAATACGCTGAACGACGATTGCTAAACTTGAACTGAACCAAGAAGCACGGGAAGGAAGAAAGGTCTTATGAGGCCTTCTTCTTGCCAGATGCAGACTTGAAAAGGGCCATTGGAAAGTGTCGAATGACTATCCGATTCAAGCTGCTGGCCCAGCTCCTCCTGCCCAAAGAGAGATTATTCACTGTCATCGTCGTCGACAATCCGTCGCATCCTCCGTCGCCCATGCTCCGCAGACGTGCCTGCAGCAGCCGAATCTTCAGGCTCGCCATCAGCATCCTCGTCATCCGAAGGCTCGGCTGTTCTCTGGCGCTTGGCTCGGGGCCTGTCACGATCTTCGCGGTCAACAGCGTCGAGGATATCGTCATCCTCCTCTCCAGCATCCTCTCCGCTCTCCTCATCGTCGTCGGACGCCACGATGAACCCATCCTCGCGGTCGTACTCGTTGGCGCCGCCGTAGCCTCCGGCAGGAAGATCGTCGTCCGAATCGTATTCGTCGTTGCGACGGCGACCGCCGCCGCTGCGTTTCGATGATCCACCGGGGCCACGCTTCCGTCCACCTCCCGGACGCCTGCCCTCCAGGCCATCGACAGTCAGGTTTCCCCTTCGGAAGCCACCGCCTCCGCCTCCTCCGCCATCCATCCTTGCTGCCGCATTCTCTCGTCTCCGTGCCGCGCGGATGCGCTCCCTCTCGGCCTGCTCGGCCTGCTTCTTCTGCAGTTCAGGGTCCTCTGTGGCGGTGATGATCATCTCGCCTTCCTTCATGCCGCCCTTTGCCTGGCCCATCTTCTCCCTGAGGATCTCGGTGTCTTCATCTATCCGCTTCTTATCCGGGCGAATGGTCCACTCCTCGTTGATGTGTGCGACGGTCAGCAGGTGCGAGTGACCCATGTGTGCAGCTGCGAAGTATCGATGTGCGTCACGATCGGGGATGTACGGCTTGTTGGCAGGCGGTACTTGCTCCTTGACCTGTATGTCGAAGTGCTCCTCGCCGACTTGGAGGGTCAAAGAACCATCACTCCATCTGTAGATGTTCGCATTGCTCTCGAGCGCGCCGGTCTCTGGGTTATGCCGGTAGCGAATGACGTTGGTGGGAATCTTGCGCAGCGAATTCTCGATCGCCCAGCCAGAAGGGTGGAACTCGTCCGACTTGTACTCGGTGGGCAAGAATCGCAGAAAATTAGGGACTTTTGCAGCTTGCATCTGCGGACGGGTTAGATACGCCCAGAAAGGTAAGGGCAGCAGTGGGAGCTGGGCGAATTCACCTTTCCATCGTCCGTTTTCGGGAGCCCATGACGGTAGATGATCTCCTCTGCGACGGTCTTTTCTCGTCGCTCGCCATAGACATCGCCGCCGGCAGCCTCGCGCGTCTCGCTGCGCTGGCTGCGATGGCGATCGGGCTCAGACGCGAGGTCATCATCGCTGGGGAGTGGTGGGTTGTCAGCGATCAGAGATGCATCGCTGCCATCGTCGCCAAAAAGGTCGTCGCCTCCGCCGTCTGAGACGTCAACGTGATCTTCAACGTCTGACATGATAGCTTCTTTCGCTCTGCAACGTTCGAACGGGTCGGGATGGAAATTCGTCGGGTTGTCGGTCTGCGGGGTGGTACGCGATCGATGAGATCGATGAGATCAAGGCGTCCTTATTGTGGGATGTCTTCTCAGTTCGGCGGACCTTGGATGGGTGTGTAGACAACAGGGAGAGGTGGTGCAGCTACAGGCAGTACCAGGAATCTTTTTGACTGATGCTAAACCGCTGGTTCAACGGCACATGGATACCAAGGTTGCTTGCTGTGCTGCGCATGGGCGAGCTCATTGGATTTTCGGCTAGACAGGTATGCTGGACAGGGGTGTTGCTGCCAGCGCCCAAGGCTGCGGTACTTTGGATCCAGGCAAGTCCAAGCTGGTTGACGGGTACGTGACTGCCCAGGTAGTAAGACGGACCCTGAGAGGGTGTGCTGATTCATGTCCTGCATTCTAATAGTTCTTCAAGTTTTTCTTCCATTATACAGAACATTTCTGAGTCTACTGTAATACATGGGGAACGGTTTGGAAAGGTGTATGACAGGTTTATTGCCAAGGGCGCAAGTTGGAAACCGGCTCGCCTCCAGGTATTATGGCAGTAGTCAGTCACAGCTAGGCTTGCAAGCAGAGGCTGGGCTGCAGGGGGAAGCGCAACACCTGCGGGCTGGTCCGTGCGATGAAACGGCCCAAGAATAGGGGTTCTCCCCCCCAGGGAACTTTGGAACCAGCAGTGCGAATCTTGACTGAGAATCATCTCCCGAGGAACCACGGACCGTCAACGGAACAGAGATCGAAGTCGATACCTACGTGCCACGCCCTAGCGACTTACTTGCTCCCCGAGGGCGACGCGCAATTCTTCCCACTTCAGCACACACAAGACCAGCATTGCAGTTGTCGCATCGGCGCCCAACAGCCCCTCCCCCACCATGTCCAACCTCTTCTCTGGCATGTGAGTACCAGCGATCTCTTATTCGTTTGCTGCCCTTGCTTTCACCCGCTGTCATCGTCTGGACCGCCCTACCGCCCTCGAGCGTGTCAATAGCCTGTCCACAAGCCGCACCCTTGGGCTCCTCGTCGTGTCATAAACAGCACCGGAATTCGCCGCGAGCACAGCATGAGCACGTGCCTGCTGCCCTTCCTCGGACTCACTGCGCCTCGGGTCTTCTTCATGCTACTCTTGTCTCCCTTTGGGAATGACAGGTCCTTCTGAGCAGGGTGTCATGCCTGAGATATACGCAAGCCAGGCAAGCCAGTGCAACCAATACTGTGACACCTTACGGCATATATTGCCGTAGCCTCGTCCTCGACCAGGTGCGCAAGGAGGCTCATGGCCCGCAGCCCAAGTCACCGGCTGGGTGATTCTAACCACAACATATTTCTTTTGACATTGGTCTTCTCTCTGCCCTGGTCTTTGCCCTCCTGCCTCTGCTCTCATGTTCATTGAGAATCTGTCTATTTGTTTAGTCCCACTTTTCCGCTTTGCAACCTGATCGCGTCACATATGACAGGCACTAATCACTTCTCAAATAGCAACGCCCGTTTTCGGGGCTCCAAGTCTCCCGGCCCCGGCAAGAGTCCGACTAGCAGTTCTGGCCAGCCGCCAGTCTCTCCTTTGAGCTTGGATAGATCTCATGGTAGCCAGTCCCCTGCCTCAGCTGGCCTCTCTGCCAACCTTCCACCTCTGCCCAAGTCTCCTTCCCTGGCGCAGACCATTGCCATGGACGAGCAGAGCGGCCTGATGGCCGGTGGTTATGATGCTCTCGAGCAATATCATCTCCCACGGCCCATGCCTCTGTGGCTCAACCCAAACTATGCCAAGCACATCGTCAAGGGCAACTTCATGACCCTGAGTGCTAGGCCAAAGACCGTCGAGCAAGGAGAGTGGATCGCTCACCAAGGTATGTAAAACCTAGGCCCAGGGCACGAAATCAACTTCTCTACGGAACCGGCGAGGGCGAGAGCAGTCGAGTTGTGTGTATATGGCCGGACACATCCACGCCCTTCAGTTCCTCCCACATCTTAAGATGGGGTTGTGTCCCAAGGATGAGCTACTGAGGAACCGGCGTCGTTAAGGCTGTGGATGCTCAGGCTGAGGAAGATACTCGTCTGCTCTCGTGGCATTTTGACTTCCCTATGCTTGTCAAGCGCTCGCCTTGCTCTTCCCCTCAAGCATCTGGTCTGCTTCACAAAGAGAAACCACAACTGACTCTACCGAAGTTATCGAGCACTACCGCAATCTCTGGAACTTCGTTCGTGTCATTCACGAGAAGGAAGAAGATGGCACATCCATATGCAACCCGAACAGTTGTCCTCGGATGTCCGCAGGCCAGTACGTCAATCACCGTGCCTCTTCGCCGTGTTCTCGGCCACTGACGATGTTCTCTTAGGAGCCACTCTTTCACCTGGCTCAACAGCCGCAGAGAGCCTGTGGAGCTTCCTGCTTATGAGTACATCACGCTTATGCAGCGGTGGATATCAGGCAAGATTGACGACACGAGGATCTTTCCCACTGAGGCTTCCGGAGTCTCCTACGCGCACAACTCCAACATCACCACCACCCCGTTATCCCAGCTAACAAATCCCGGGGAGCCGGACTGGGTCGGAAAAAGATCTGGATTTCCCCCGAATTTTGTGGAAGTCTGCCAGACCATCTTCCGGCAGATGTTCCGCGTGTATTCACATCTATACTGGGCGCACTTTGTTGAACCATTCTATCATTTGAACCTGGAGAAGCAACTCAACAGTTGCTTCAGCCACTTCATCCTGACCGCCACCGCGCTGGATATGCTTAGACCGCATGAGCTTGAGCCTATGCAGCCGTTGATCGACCTCTGGGCTGCGAGCGGCACATTTCCGCCCGAGTCCAAGGCGTACGAATACGCCAACCTGAGTTCCGGCCAGAAGTTGCTTCAACTCGGTAACGCGTCCGCGGCCCAATGATTATAGGCGCGATGTCAAGGCGCGGGAGGTAATGATTCGGGTCGGATCGGGTCTGGACCTTCCTGATCACGACCCGAGGACAGCACACAATAGGGTGCTACCGTGGTATGTGAGCGAACGGAGCTTATAGATGAGCGGGAACCAGATATTGCACATTCGGAGTTGGCATGGACTTCATAAAACCCTGCGATATTTAGTCCAAGGACTTGGCTGGGCGTGGCAGGCTGGCAAGGGGGCTACAAGGGCTATGGGCGGCATTCTGTCGATTGTCGAATCGCATTTGCTTAGCATAGGTGGCCAGGGTGATACCATGTGGTGTGTGTGTCGGAATGGGCCACCGGAGGCGTTGCTGGGAAAAAGTATCGGGATAGAGGGGTGCGGGTTGGAGACTGGGGATGCCATCAAGTGCATCAGACGAAGCAAACGACAAGGCAGGCCATTTTGGGACAAGGTAACGGCAAATGGGTAGTCATATCTGCTGTACTTGTAGTCATATAGAATCATTTTCTCTCAAGAAAAGGCAGGAACCGGATTCCACCTGAATTAAGCAGTTGCCAACGTCGGAATGTGTGGCTTTAGATTGCCACCTCGCTGATCTTGTACTCGACGGTTACAGGCTTCCCGGCCTCGAGGATAAAGCGCCCAGAGCCGACAAAGACCTTGTTCTCCAAGACCTGGAGCTGCGGGTGGCCCGTCTCGAACTTGACGTGCGTGTCTGGTTTGCGCGGTGCGCACACGCGCGCATTAAGTTAGACCAGATGAGTTCATAAAAGTTTCACCTGTCCTTCCAGAATGACTGGTTACTCACAAATCTCACCAAAGTCGGTCGTCGCTGCGTCCGAATCACCCCTCAGGACCTTGCCGGCGGGGCCGCTCATGTCGACGACGCCCGTGTACCTGTAGCGCACCAGGCCGCCCGTGGCCGTGTCCTTGACGAGGCTATCGACCTCGAGGCGCGAGTGGCCGCCGTCGGCGTCAGTCTTGATGTAGTCGGAGCCGTGGACCCAGGTGCCCTTCAGGGAGGTGGGGTAGCCCGCCTCGGAGGAGAGCGCCTCGTGGCCGGCTATGAAGGAGACATGGGTCAAGGGGGTGCCGGTGGAGAGCACGCCCACCGCGTTAGGTGGGTCGATTGGGATCTTGGGGAACAAGAGATGTTAGTGAGCGGCTCGGTGGATCTGAAATGTGGATTTGACAGAGAGGGTTGCGGGTCAAGGGGGCATCGACGAAGGCGCACGCACGTACTCTGGCCGTGAAGGCTGGTGTGAGTTTTGCAAATCCGGACATGATGTCTGTTCCTGTAGTGACGATGTATGATGGGTGCACTTCTCACGACGAGAAATGTATTCGGAGAAATCGCGGAAAGCTGAAGCAGCAAACCATGTGGGATGTGCAGCTTGCTTAAGTACCCAGGCAAGTATGATGTTGTAGGTTATTATACACTGCACTCCACCTCCACACTACACCACACTACACTAGGGAGCAGGAGGAGGTGGGGTTTGTCATGCTTCTGTAATTGGCAGAATGTCCTCTCCTAGCGAAGGTGTCATACGGATGCCTTGGATCGGCAAAGAGTTGAGCTCCCCTGACATGGTGGAGACGGCATGTCCCTACGTGTGCAAGGAGGACTATGGGGGTGACCCCTCAACTGTCCATCAGAGTGTTATGAAGCCTGAAGATACACACAGCGTGCCTAGAGGTATTCGACACGTCACTTAAGCAGAATACCTTCCAGCGAATATCAGCTACAAGGTCTGCTTTGCGAGCCCGAATATATGGCATAAACAGCTGTGGGTTGTTATTGAATATCTGGGGATGGACAGAACAATAGGGATGATCTCCTTCGGGATGACTTCGCGCAAGGGTGCCCAGCGGTAGAGCCACAGGTGACAGACATGGTTGGATTGTTCGCGGATGCACTGCACATACATGCGGGGAAGTTGGCAGGGTCGAAGCCAAGCAGACGCCTGCTATGATTAACCCCGCAGTGAAGTCAGACGGGGCCAAATCATATGCTCAAGGGGAAACGGACGGGGAATTGGGTTTCGCTATTGGCTTACGGCTAAGTCAATATGGTGTGCATACATGGTTAAGTATTTTGATCGGACGGGGACTACTGTACGCCAATCAGGAACCAGGCCCCGGCTACTGTATCTAGGTGTCGTATTCTGGCCTAGCCCTGCACTGCTGATGTCACTCTCTCCCGAGCTGTCTCTTCGCCTTAATCCTAGCCGCGTTGCTTGGCCTTGTTCCCGAACGTAGCCTACACAATCCCCCATTTGCCCCTGCAAATTTCTCTCATTTATCAACGAATAACAAGTGCCTTCTCTTCTCAATTTTCCCCTGAGCAGCTCCAACTCGCCTTGGTGCCGCATCTGCGAGGTCCACATTGTTTACGCTGCAGCAAAGCCGGCTTATCACCGTGGAGTGGCATCATGGCTGACGTCCCCGGGCGACCAGGCCCCTCAGCCCTTGCGCCGAGCAATGCGCCGACTAAGAAGAAGAAGACGCACCGTGGCACGAAAGGCAAGAGGAAGAAGGACAGGAGAAAGTCCTTCGCCGTTCATAACGACGACATGAACGAAGAAGAGCCCGCCGCAACAGGTCCACACCCCAGCAGCTTATACGCCCAAGACCGCAACCTCAGTGGCACCAGTCTGGACAGCGAGGCTCTACTTGACCACAGGTAAGCCCGTCGTCTGCCCCTATTTCTCGATCGACTCCTGTAGTGGGCTATGAAGCTGAGCATGTCTTCCTAAACACAGAGATCAGCCGCGTTTCATGCGACCACGGCGAAGTTCGACCGTCACTCAGATGCACAACCCCCAACCACCATCATCCCAAGGCAACACCAGGCTCCGCACCGTCCGCGATGGAAGTCCTGCTGGAGACGAGAATGACGGGTCCAATACGGACGAGAGGGCACCCCTTCTGTCCGCCTCGACCCGTATGCGCTCTGAGCCGGCCATGACCTTCCAAGGGTTCGGTGCAATCGATACTAGGAAGGATCGGCCCAAGACTCGACGAGAATCGAGCAGAGCGAGCGGAAGAAAGGACTTCAGGAATGCCCCGTTCACTCCTATTGGTGGCGAGGGCTACGATATCAACTATCCACCTTCGGTACCCGGTTCTCCGAGGCTCAGTGGTATGGACAGAGATATGAGGTTCGAGGATGCTATGCTGATGGATGAGCTCACCTCGCCCCACGAAGGCAGCTTCGTGGATGATCTCCTGCACTCTCCGTCCAGTCAGCAGGACCAATCATCCCCGTACGAACGTCGGCATACCTTCTCCTTCCAGGCCGAAGGTGATGTTTGCTTTCCGCAGGAGGGGATGTCAGAGCTGGCAGATGAGGAGGTTCGTGAGATGCGTGAGCAACGCACACGTACCAGGCGCCGGAAGAAGAGGTGGCCTGTTCTTTCTGTCCTGGACGAATGGAGCCGGCTCGAGAAGGAAGGGCGCAGCGAAGAGCGGAGGACCAAGATGATCACAGAGCCTCAGCTGGTCAACGGCAGGCTGCGCCCCGTTCACAAAGGCTGGTTCCAGCCCGAGGAGGATGCACCCTATCGCTTCACATATTTCAACGAAGAGTTCGACAGCACGATACACAGCTCCACCATCTCCGAGCTGGTACAGGCTGAGGGGCAAGGAGGCAATTTCCGGGAGCTCTTCGTACCGGACAGGCCCATCTTGGATGACTCCTCAGAATCAGAAAGCGAGGATGATGACGCCCAACAGCAGGCTACTATCATGCGAAGGACCCTGAGCGGTCAAAACGGCGAGTCAAAGGCCCCCACACGCCAGGCCTCTGTGACCGCAAGCATGCGGGGAAGCTCAGATATGGCTCGAGACGGGACACTGTCCCCCAAGACTTCCCAGGATGGACAGCGGCACGCCAGGCAGACATCCGGTGAAGCCACTCCTTCACAGCCGAGGTCGGTGACGTCCGCTCCGCCCGTTAACGAGGGAAAGCCTGTCCGGTACGGCGAGCGACCAGTATGGTGGCTCGACATAATGTGCCCAACAGATGCGGAAATGCTGGTCCTCCGAAGGGCTTTTGGCATCCATCCGCTCACAGTTGAAGACATCATGCTACAGGAAGCGCGGGAGAAAGTCGAACTCTTCCATAACTACTATTTCGTCAACTATCGTACATTCAACCAGGATGCGACGAGCGAGGATCATCTGGAGCCTGTTAACTTTTATATCATCGTCTTTAGGGAAGGCGTTCTGAGCTTCCACTTCTCTCCCACCCCGCACTCTGCAAATGTACGGCGACGGATCCGAATGCTGCGAGACTTTATGGTCCTCTCGTCGGACTGGATCTCATATGCAATCATCGACGATATTACCGATGTTTACGGGCCCCTGATCCAGAATATTGAGGAAGAGGTCGACGAGATTGACGCTGCCATCGTCAGGCTCCATTCCGAGGAGGATCCTACCAAGAAAGAGGGGACATCAAAGAAAGAGAAGTCACCCCATGATGCATCGAAGTCCGAGGCAGGAGCTACAACCTTCGACTCTGGTGGAGACATGTATCGCAGGGTCGGAGAGTGTCGCAAGAAGGTCATGGGGCTGTACAGGCTACTTGGCAACAAGGCAGACGTCATCAAGGGCTTTGCCAAACGTTGCAATGAGCACTGGGAAGTTGCGCCGCGCTCGGAAATCGGGCTGTTCCTTGGCGACATTCAGGATCATATTGTGACCATGACTGGCAATTTGAGCCATTATGAGATGTAGGCAATCAGCGACGTCCCCCTGGCCAACAACGACTAAGGCTAACCAACACCATTACAGGATTCTTGCCAGGTCACATCAAAACTACCTCGCCCAGATTAACATCCGGATGAACGAGCGTGCGGAGCAGACTGCTGACGTCCTCGGAAAGCTCACGGTGCTCGGCACTATCGTCCTGCCCATGAACATTATCACGGGTTTGTGGGGCATGAACGTGTGGGTGCCTGGGCAGGACTACGAGGACGACCTCACCTGGTTCTGGTGCATCACTGGCGGACTCGTGATGTTTGGCCTGGCTTGCTACCTGATCGCCAAGAGAGTGTATAGGATTGTGTAAGTATGATCTCGGTACGTGGGAATGACCTGGACTTCGTGGGAAACTGCGTGTTGGTGCATCCTCCTAGCCGTTGATGCCGCGGAGTATATGGAGGGCATGACGGTCATGCGAGCACATTTGTCGAGATATACTGGCCATAAAACCCCGAGCCGAATTAGTCTTGGATGATGGGGGTATAAACAGAACCCATACCCGAACATTTTACAACAAGCAGAACACAAGGGCATAAGCCACAGCAGGAATTCTTCAAAGGTAAATAGAGACACGGGCAGTTTGTACCTAGTCGACACAGCATACGCTGTCTCAAATAGAATGCATCGCATTGATGTGAGGGATTCGCCAATGACAAGGACAACATGTCCCATCCGACTGTCTAAAGTCCCAGAATCTTTCAAGTACCCTCGAGCGCACGCCATAACGCCGTTACCGGTCCAACCAGGCTCATCCTTCCTGTTCCTAAAAGATGAGATCCGCCATACTTGATTGTGCTGCAAATGACATTTGCCCAACACGCCTGATGTGTGGTGGCCCGTATGTTGAGAGCAGCCCGGTGTCAACTGGACGACCGCCTAGCATCCAATTTTTATGACCGTTTACAGGCTGGTTCCATTACTCTCTTCTCTTCCCCTCACTTTCTCTTTGGCCGTGGTATCTGCCCATGCCTTCTCCTGCCTCACGTTCACCTCTGACCGCTGTACTGCGCCCGCAGCTGGAGAATGGTCTGCTTCTCTGCCTCGGGAAGCTGCGCTATGACCTCCTCGGGGAGAGAGAGGACCTGCTGGATCAGATCGTCTGGGTTCTGGCCGGCCGCGGCGCCGCCAAAGGCACCAGCAGCAGCAGGGGGGACCGCAGCCGGGGCGGGGGCCGGCGCAGCAACGGGGGGTGGCGCGTAGGGCGTAGGGGCGGCCACGGGCGGGGTGTTTGTCGCGCCGACGCCGGGGAAGCCAACAGGCTGCTGCTGCACGGGGGGAGGGTAGCCACCAGCCACGGCGGGGGTCGGGTTGGCGCCGGGCTCGAGGACGGCGTTGATGGCCTCCGGGGAGACGAGGCCCATGAGCAGCAGGGCCTGGAAGACGGCGTAGGAGAGCTGCGGGGCCTGGTTCAGCAGCTCGGTGGCGCGTGCCGGGTCGGTGGTGGCGAGCTGCTTCATGGAGGAGAGGATGTCGAGGAGCTGGGCCGGGGGCAGGGTGTTGAGGGTGCGCGAGATGGCGTCGGTGCAGGTCACACCTGGGGGCAGCTCGCGGCCTGGGGGCAGAGGAGGAAGGGCTCCGCTGGAGGATTGGGTGTCGTTGCCATTGGGAGGGGCCGGGTTGTAGTTGTTATTCTTGTTGTTGTTTGTGTTGTAGTTGTTGTTGGCGTGGTCGCGGTCGTTGTTGCGGCCGGAGTCGTCTCCTCCCGCTCCGCCCTCGTTGCTGAAGTCGACGCGGAGCTTGCGACCCATGATCTCGTGGTCGTTCAGGTTTCGCACTGCCGATGCGGCGGAATCTGAGGAAACGGAGAGGCCTCGTTAGAGAAGATGGCCAAAGGTGCTGCACAAGAGAGTGGTGTCTGTCGCTTACCTGCGTCGGGGTACTCTGCGAAACCAAAGCCCTTTGGTCTGCCTGTGTCTCGATCATAGACAAGGCGAAAGTTCAGAACCTGGCCAGCACTACTGAACAGCTCGCTGATCTGCTCTTCAGACAAGCCTGTGGCCGAGATGTGGTCAGCGGTGGGCTACCGGCATGCGTTGGCAGTACAGGTGGACGGGGGGTCTGACCATAGGGGATGTTGCCCACAAAGACAACCCGGGATGGGGTCTTGGTAGACATTGCGAGGGAGGACTTCAAAGTGACTCCTTGGTCGCTGCGAAGGTATCATAAAGCTTGCAGGTAGGTTGAGGTTTCCGGTATGCGACCAAGGCTCTTTGGCAGGACCACATGCCTAGAGGTGGATCGGCTGGTCCCTAGTCCGGAAGAGCATTGTTAGCTGCGGCCGGCAGGGATCAAACATCCATTCTGGGTTGACTTTTTGCCATTCACTTCCACATGGGTCAATCTTGTATATTGCTTTTTCCTGTATAACACACAGCTTCCAGAGAACCTCAATTGTAAGAGGCTCATGTGGCACACAGTCTTGTTCAATTCTTAGATACTGCATGTCAGATGATATTCTACAAAAGAGTCTGGAGCCTGTAGTACACACTGAGTGCATTTGTATCTTCTCCAATCTGTTATTGACATCAGGTCTGGGTAGCCCCTGCAAGCTGCGAGAAAGTTTTCTGGTCCAAGCTTCCCCAGGATTTTGTGTTGACAGCTTTGCCTGCCCAGTGCTGAGCTCCGCAAGGTCCTGATCCCTGTCACAAGGGAAGTCAATGATCACCCCCCAGAGCTCCCAGCTCTGGTAACACACGGTCGAGCCTCCACCCGCCGATACCCATACCCACCTCCCAAGCCTTCCTTGCTCGACAGCGCAACAAGGCTGCCCAGTATCGCCCACCATGTCTAACCGGAGTCCCATGGAGGAGTACATGCAGCGGCTGCAGGCCGTCGCCAGGTCAGGCCGTGGTGGTGGTTTCCCCGGTGGCAAGCCCCCGCCAGGAGCCGGTTTTGCCTTGACCGGCGCCGTCGCCCTCCTGGCAGGTGGCTGGTTCCTCAGCAACGCCCTCTTCAACGTCGACGGTGGTCACAGAGCCATCAAGTACAGGCGCATAAGTGGTGTCAGCAAGGAGATCTACAGCGAGGGTGAGTCCGGCTGCTCCGGGCCCCGGCGCAAGAGACATGGCTGACGATGGCGCAAATAGGAACACACTTTATGGTCCCGTGGTTTGAGACTCCCATCACCTACGATATCCGAGCGAAGCCCCGAAATGTCTCGTCTCTCACCGGCACCAAGGACCTGCAGATGGTGAACATCACCTGCCGCGTCCTATCAAGACCAGACGTCAAGTCCCTGCCTCAGATCTACCGAACCCTCGGCCAGGACTACGACGAGCGAGTCCTCCCTTCCATCGTCAATGAGGTGCTCAAGAGCGTGGTGGCCCAGTTCAACGCGAGCCAGCTCATCACACAGAGAGAGATGGTCGCGAGACTGGTCCGCGAGAACCTCTCCAGGAGAGCGCAACGGTTCAACATTCTGCTGGACGATGTGTCGCTGACAGTATGCCATTCCGTGCCCCGTATACTATCGTATTTCACCTTGCTAACATGGACACAGCACCTTGCATTTTCGCCCGAGTTCACAGCTGCTGTGGAGGCGAAGCAGGTGGCACAGCAGGATGCGCAGCGCGCGGCCTTCGTCGTCGACAAGGCTCGCCAGGAGAAGCAGGCAATGGTTGTCAGGGCCCAGGGTGAGGCACGCTCTGCAGAGCTGATTGGAGAGGCCACCAAGAAGAACAAGGCCTACGTCGAGTTGAAGAAGCTGGAGAACGCAAGGGCCATCGCCCAGATCATGCAGGACAACGGTGGCAAGAACAGGCTGCTCCTGGATGCCGAGGGCCTGGGGCTCAACGTGTTTGAGAGCAATGAGGGAGAGAAGAAATAGGCTTGATGACGATGCGTGGGCTCCTATCTCGTCGAGGAGTAGCATGTCCTTCACGTCAAAAGTTCCCGTGTAAGATTAATACGACTCAACTTTGCCCAGGTACGGTTTGATGCTTCAACCTGTAGAAACGAACCGCTTGATGACTCGAAATCCTGGGTTAACTGCATCGAGCCCTCTACAATCCTCATTACAAATGCGCGATTGCAGATAGGTTATTAGCGGCGTCGAGATACTCAAGTCAGAGTATTCAAGTATACTTTTATATGGTAGACCTGCTCACCTAAGGCACGGCCGTCTGAGCCCCATCGGTGCCTGGTCCCCAGGCCAAGGTTCGGCCGGGTCGTGCCCCTCAATGACACACCCCGGCGTGCAGTACTCACCTCTAAACCCGCCGGCCATGACCCGCCAACCACCAACATCGAACAATAAACCCCTTTGACCACCAACAACTGGCCCTGAACAAAACGCCTCAGCTTGCGGAGAAAAGCCCCGATACCAGCAGACAGTTTCCAGTCAGGAATTCAGAGACACACTGAACAGCCATCTCGCCTACCGACAAGATGCAGATCAAGTCCGCGCTCCCCACCGAACCGCGGGTGTCCACTGCTTGACTTAACTGACCATTCCACCGCCAGGGTCCGAACACTCACAGGCAAAGAGATCGAGCTCGACATCGAGAGGGACTACAAGGTTTGCACTTCTCTTTCAACAAACCCTCGCCGCCGAGGCCTTTCCATCGTCAAGCTCTAATCCTTGTGTGCCCTCTGAACAGGTCTCCACGATCAAGGAGAAGGTCGAGGAGAAGGAGGGCATCCCACCCGTCCAGCAACGTTTGATTTTCGGTGGAAAGCAGATGTGAGTATAGCCAAGCGCCAACCTGGACCCCCCCCNNNNATAACACACCGCGCAACGCGCAAACCTGTGCCGGCGCCGTGTCTGGGTCAGGAGGGAGACGAGTTGAAGAAGAAGGGAGGATCACTGGAACAAGGCATGTGGTCCGGACAGTAGAGCTGACAAGAGTTTGTGTGCGACAACTACAGGGCCGATGACAAGACCGCCGAAGATTACGCACTGACCGGAGGCGCAACGCTCCATCTCGTCCTCGCACTGAGGGGTGGAAGGCAATAAGGGGCCCACGCATCCGCACTGGTTCCCGCCCGGCCCCTCCCCGTCCCGAACGAATCACGACGTGGGAATATTAGTACTCGTGGGTAGATGAGGGAGGCCGCGGCTTGCGTTAGGACGGTGGTACCTAGGCAGACACGAGAGCAAGAGATAACCGGGTCGCCCGGTGCAGGAGCGGTGGCGTGACGGATGGCTGTCTCTCGTACATCTTGAGGCGCGACAACCTGACCAGCTGAAAGGAGGGCCACGGTCCTGGGCTTTTTGTGATGGTGTTGGAAGAGCGCAGGAGGTGAAGAGAACTTTAGAGACCGCACGCCTTGGAACACATCCTCGGGGCGAGACGGCACCGAATATAATTTTGAAAGTCAAACTGCCACACACTGCGATGCGTCGCCAGCCTCCACTGCGGTCACTTGCGTCGACGATTTCGGGACTTTGAACTTCAAGTACGCACACTGTTATTTCCTATGTAAACGGACCGCAGATCAATCCCGTATGCGTTCGATATCGCCCTGTTCAAGTGCTATGCCACTCAACAGCAGGGACTTTCACTTATTAACACTGTATCCTATTGACTCCTTGAATATGCCCCTAAACTCCTTGCCAATGCCGTCTCTTTGACGCGAAATGCCTTCACGATGATATTCTTCATCTCACAAATGCCTATGCCTTCCTTCCCTGCCAATTCTGGTATCTCCCCTGACTTTTAGACGCCTTCTTTGGCTTTCGAACACCTTTTCTGTGAACAAGTTGAACACGGTTCGTTTGAGCAGCTTCCCGATTCAGAAATGGGGTGCTATCATGTCCTCCAACTGCTTCCTGACTCGCGCTTCAACGCTTGCGGCGCATGAAGATGTCCACCTTCTTCTTCTTGGCGGGCGGATGCGCCGCCGGACGTCCCTCGCCAGCAGTTGGGGCATCATCGAGCTTGCGCTTCGGAGGCGAGTCCAGCCTGGCCGCCCGGGACGAAGTTGCTGTAGGGGGTGTAGCCGAGCGCTGCGCAGGCCGCGCCTGCTGGGGAGCTGGCGATGACGAGGACCTGCTGCTGAAGGACGATCGTCGTCCGCTGGGACCAGAGGCCTCAGGCTCCGGGGAACCGAAGATGCTCGAGGCGACAGATGGGGAGCGAGATGATCGCCTGGGAGGCGCAATCTTTCTAGGTTTGTGCGCCTCTATTCCGGGCGATACAAGTCGCGACAAATCTGTGCCCTGTCGAGACGCGGCGGTGGCCCTCGAAGGCTCTGGACGGGACTGTCGCTGAGTAGGTGGTGATGCCGACTGTCCAGCAGAGGAAGGCGGCTTTGTTACCGCTGATCGTCCTGGCAGACTCGCCTTCGTCTTCGAGATACTCTGAGCCGCAGCACTAGGGCCCGGCTTGCCGACATTCTTAGTAGTGACCTTGCTCTGCTGAATAGTCGCGCCATGCGGGCGCGAGAAGAGACCCCTAGGCTTGCTCGGAGTAGCAGATGGCTTCGGCTCGGATCTGGATGTGGAGGCCCGATGACTTCCCTCGGCCGAACCGGACGAGCCCGGCCTGAGCTCCTGGTTGCTCATGGTCTTTGGCTGCATCTTGGGTCTCTTGGCAGCGAGGAGCCTGGATTCCATTTCGCTACGCTCATCGTCCTCCTCGCGCTGCCGCTTGGTCGCATTTGACGAACCGGGAGGGATGAACTTTGGCTGCGCTTTGATGCGAGCCTCGGTCTTCATCGACTCGGGAGCCTGAGTGACCTTTGCCAGATTCCCGGTCTGCCTCACGTTCTTGGGGACCGACAGCCTCTTTCGCGCTGCCACCTCCAAAGCCTCTCTCTTCGCCTTCTTAACCGCATTCGAAGTCCTCCCGCCGCCTCCAAAGGTAAGAGTAGCACCGGGGCCGGCACCTTTTCCACGGCTTCGACCAAAGGCAAGTCCGCCGGTGGGGGCCTTTGGGAGCTTTCGCGGGTCACCAATGGCTGTCTTGTTCGCCATCTTCATCTTGTTGAGTCCGGCAAAGGAAGCGCCAAGCTGCTCCAACGCGACGGCCTCTTTCTTGCGCTCCTCCTCGGCGTAGTACTCGTACACCTGGCGCCATGCTCGCGGGTCCTCAGGCTCGCGGGGATCGCGCTTCATAGGCACCATGAAGTCCCGCTTGCACATTGCCTCCCAGAGCTCTGAGTCCTCACCAACGATTTGCGGGGAATTCTCCTCGATGACGGCAAGCTGAGAGGCGTTCTTGATATGTTTGAGGATGGGGTCTTTCACCCTCCAGTATGGTAGGGTCGAGACATAGTCGACCTGGTCGATGTGCTTCCTGACCGTGGCCTGGCAGAGCTGAACGAGACTCTTGACGGGCATCTTGGCTATGTGGTCTGGTAGCCAGATGAGTATCAGGGTGAAAGGTCAGGGTGAAGAAGAGGTGGGGACAAGTTGCAATTGATGATCTTGGGTACAGACTTGGGCTTGAAAGTATTCGACCTGAGTCTTTGGGCGAAGTTCTCTGCAATCGGATTCAGGTGCGATGGCCAGTCTATGTAGCTGGGGCTTGGGTGTAAATAGTTGGCGAGGAAGTGGGAATCGGCCGCCTCTGAGTATTAAAGGAGAACAATGGAGGATGCAGAGACGGAGAATAGGACGGGACTTGATTGGACTCGGCCCATTCTTCGTTGATCTGGGTCGGAGGAGGATTGGTTATGACGGCAGAATAGAGAAACAATACCAGAACTCATGGCTGGTGGCTTATTGTCCGGGCTGCTGGTGTTCGTTGAATTGTGTGGAAGTGAGATGAGATGAATTGTAGTGACTCGGGAGATCCAGGCCGTTTGAAGAGCCTCGTGGCACATGTCACACCCCTAGCTCTTCCCCCTAGTATTGTCAGCGACTGCGTAAGGAGCATGGAGCCGGTGGTGGGGCCTCTGCCCAGCCCCAGCCTTGCCGAGTTTCTGATCGGGGATGGTGCACTAGGTACAGCAGGTATTCTCCGAGCTCAAATGGATTAGGCTCACCTACATTAGCTGTCTCCTTTGGGCTTGGCCCGTAGTGCGTCGCACCGGATCCCCGTTCTGCTATACTATTAGATGTGATTTAGACATGCAAAACAACGGCTGCTGCGGTCTAGGAAACCGTTTCCTTTCCCATCTGTGGGATACCTATTGGTCTTCAGCGGGCGATAAAATTGATTTTAAGGATCATATTGTGCTATATTCTCGTATCTTGGTCGAAATTGGACACCTTACAGAAACATGTGGTCTTCGGTTTTCTCAATTTGGCTTATGCGGGCAGCAAAGTCGCTGCCTCTTATGCTTGCCTATTGTCTTAGAATGACCGATATCATAGTCATGTACTCATAAATTGGCATGTATTCACTGACTACCTAGGTACCTAGGTAGGTAGGTAGGAAACTAGGAAGCCTCTATTCCAACAAGTGGGTACCGGGTAGGTACAAGGGTACAAGGGTGCTCTGGTGGCAGATCTGTAGCTCCTCTAGCGTCTGTTTGCCTGCCACCAGTGGTTTGCCAAAACGTGGGATTTCACTTCACTCATTCGCAACCCGTCTCACTTTCAATTGCAAGTAGCGATCTATTGCAGCACCTCTGGTCTTTCCTAAGGGCATCGGACGACCACTCAGTTGCAAATCCAGAGAAAACTGCTCCAAGAGCACTCGAAGAATCAATCCACATTCTAGCACGGCCGACCTTCGAACCCGACGAAAGCTCTCTCCAAGCCGCAGCCATGTCGTCCTGGCAGCTCCTCGACCCGGAGGAGGAGAACGAGATCCACAAGTCGCGCCTCTTCAGCGTTGAAGAGCGGCCCTTCAAGCGCATCACCAAGCGGCTCGCCACGATCAATGGCCTCGCCAACTCCAAGATCCGACAGACAGTCACACCTCCCCCCGACGCTACAAACGCGAGCAACGGCGAGGACGGCAGCGCCTCCGAGGCAGTCGACTTTGCGCAGCTCAAGGAGGACATCACGTTCGACTTCGCGGCCTTCGACTACACCATCGGCCGGCTGCAATTTCTCCAGACCGCAAACGCCCAGCAGCGCGACAAGTACGCCGTCGAGCGGGGCGCCATCCTCGACACCTGCGCCAAGGTCAAGGACAACACGGCGCAGTTGAGGGTGCAGCTCGCCGCCGCACAGGCCACGCGGGCGCAGAGGCTGCAGTGGGACGCGTTAGCACGCAAGATCAACGACAACAAGGCGCTGCAGGAGCGGCCCAAGGCGACGGCGGCGCTGGAGAAGCTGGAGGAGGAGTGCAGGCAGCTCGAGGCGGAGAGCGAGCAGTATGCCGTCACTTGGAGGGAGAGGAGGGAGCAGTTCAGCAGGATCATGGACGAGAGCATGAGGCTGCGCCGGCTCATCCGCGACGAGAAGGAGGAGGTCGAGCGGCGGGAGGGCATGGACGAGGACGGCAGTGGGGAGGGCGAGGGCGCGGCAGACGGGCACACGCCGCGGCCTGGTAGTGCGAGCGGGAACGCGACACCGCGGCCCGATGGGACCGGGGTGGCGTCCGCCGTGCCGAAGGGGCTCGGGGAGAGTGGGGATGCGACGCCGCGACCGATGTCTGTGGGTGGGCGGACACCGATGCGGGATAGCCCCGCCCCGGGCACTGCGGACGGGCTCAAGCCGAGACCTGAGATGTCTGGGAACTTGTCACAGTCTGGGAGCCGGTCGGGGAGCCGGGAGGCGTCACCTTCCAGGAGCGCCGAGCCTGATGCGCGCCAGCCGGAGGGTGAGGATGTGGAGATGGGCGAGACGCCACGCGAGGATCCGGCGTCCACACCGCAGATTACCATCGAGGGCCAAAATGTCGAGGACAAGATGGATACGTCGTCATGACGCTACTGAGGACTGGAATGGGATGCAAGAGGACAGACACGATGCGAATCGGCCTGGCACGTCCTGTTGACTTTTTAAATATGTGCAAGATACCCCCGTGGAACAATCAAAACTGGCGATGCCCAAAGCTGGCGACAGACTCAGCTCGTATGAACCACATATCTCGCTCGTGACTCTGTCCAACCGTGCACGCTATACGACAGTATCTCACAGGAAAGTGCTGAAGCCCATGCAGTAGCCATTCAGAGAGCGGGAGGCTGCTGTCGCATTTTGGCGCCCAGAATTGCCCCTTATCTGCGATCTCGTATATTACGATCCAGTACATGTGTAATCGCGGTGCGCGCAATGCAATCCGTGTTTTTTCCTCTCTGTGCGCGTTCCAAGCACTTCGGTGTTGAGCCCCGAGGCAGTATGTCGGAGGCCAGTCTTTCCTGCGTCGGCTCGTCGATGCTCTGCCTGTCGGAGTCGTCTAGTCTAAGATTGCCTGATGATGTCGCTGATTTTCAGAACCTGAAGAACTTTATAATCCTTTGAACTGTAGCTCTCCCCTGCAGGGAAAGTTCGCTCTACCTGTTGATCAAGACGCGACCGGGGTGATCACGACAGTGACATCGACAGTCCCACGTGACTGTGGAGGCGATGTCTACCGGTGCCGCGACTCGAGCTCAGGCCCAGGCCGCAATGAGAGGGCCATGCGAAACCGTCAGAAAAGGACCCTATGCCTCCGTCTTGAGGGCGTCCTGGCCCTGCCTCAGCACCTCCCTCGCCTTGACCAGCTCAGCCTCCGCGCCGGCGTCACCACTGCTCTCGCCGATGGCGATCTGCTCCTCCAGCTTAGAGACGGCATCTGCAATCCGGCTGCGCAGGGGGCCGAAGACGTTCTTAGTCTCCTCTGCGGCTTGTTTCTGTGGCGGAGGTGAAAGAGTCAGCAA
>JUJX01000078.1:109028-128633 GCA_000800745.1 Diaporthe longicolla
GGGGGGTTGTGGATGCAGACCTCCTGCTTGAGCACGTATTCGGCGTTCTCGTCCAGGTCGGCGCTCTTCTCGCCAATGTCCTTCTCGAGCTTGGCGATCCGGGCCTGCTGGCTGGCAAGGTCCTTGTGGTAGTAGGCCTCCTCTTTGACGAGGCGCTGGACGGATGAGGTGGCAACTGCAAGGGGCGTTGGGGGAGCCATCTTGGTTGGGGTTGTGTGGAGCTGGGAATTGTGGCTACTCCTCGAAATGCAGTGATGGAGGTTCTAGAGGTTCTGTAGCTAAAGCTGAGAAATGTGCAGTGTGTTCGGTCAGCAGGGGTGATGATGTTGATGTTCAATATGAAGTGGTTGGCTGCCTATGTTTGCATGTGCTGGGCCTGTTTGTTTGCACCCTGTCCGTCAACGTACACAAACAGGGGTCGTGCTATATGCTATAACATGATTGCCTTTGGTCAGCCCTGTCCCGTGCGCCCAGTACCTGGCCCGGGCATATCGTGAAAGCTGTACAACAGTGTACTTATTATATTAATAGCCATTCGTGTAATATACGAAACTTGCATCACATGATGGTTAGAGTAAAATCAAAAGCAGTATCTGTGTACATGCATCGCATCGGGGCCCTGCTGCACGTGTGTGTCGATGCAGCTCAAGATACAGAGTACGGAGTACATAGCGGCGCGTGGCCATGCTTTTTCTGCGTTTCAGCCTCAGCTCTACGACTTCGGCATGCTCAGCAGCAACACGAAAAGAAAAGAAGACGCATGCATCCTTGAAAGCCGACGGAGCACTCCTGTGAAGGAGCCGCACCTGGCCCGGTTTCCCCGCACCCAGAACTCTTTCTTGACCGCAGGCTATTGGCCTCGTCAATCTTGCAAGGTGAGCCAATGGAAGTAGACTTCCCCACGTTCAGGTGCCTGTGATACTTCTCGTCTGCCTCGGCTGCTGTCTGGCTTGCCAAATCCTCTATCGATTGTGCAGACCGTCCTCGGCTCATCTCTGGGGAGGGAACTCGGTCTTTCAGAGGTGGCCGTTGGCATCTGATGCCGTATCCACTTGCAGAATATTCATTAATCTATTCCAGAGCCACAATATACTCTGGCAAAGTGGGATACGCCCAGTATCACTGATACACCATCTGTAGTGTATATGTGCCGTGGCCCTCTGGATTGTGGAGAGCCGTGCGAGCTGGTAGCCGGTTGTGTGCAAGCGCCTTCCTGGGCTATGACTCCGGAGCTGGGCCTTTTCTTGTCTGCTCCGGGGCCGACTGGATCAAGAAGAAGAAAAACAGACACTGGGTGACATCCAGGGCAGTGCAGCACAATGCCCGGGGTCAACCAGTTGACCCACGTTGACGGCCTCTGGAACTGACTGCATATTCTCGTACTGCGTGCTGCGAGGTCCAATCCACATTCCGCCCACAGAGTGCTGCTGCTGCATCGTCCAGGGATCATTGTCCCGGCCGATGCCGATCCAGTCTCATGCAGCGAGACCTTGCGACATACTTACCATATCCAGACCCAGACTGGCCACTTGTGTGAAGTACCCGTAGTCACCTTGACTCTTGGCTATTTTACTTGACAGCACGACTCCACCTTCCTCCTCCTCCTCCTCCTCCTCCTCCAATCCGGTGCACACAGGAGTCGGACCTCTGAATCTGCCCGGACTGTTTCTGTCCCTCCTCCGGTCCACCTCTCGTCAGTCTTTAAATAAGTCGTCACACGCCTCCGGTTCACAGCGACTCACTCCGCTCGTTTGGACGTCAATGAGTACTGGGTGACCCGGCTACTGACCCCCCGGTTTCTTGGGCTGTTGTAGTCAGCTGGCAGTATATTATACCTAACCATACAACATCTCTACTGGTTTTGAATCTTTAGCATCCTGCTATTATATCCCAAGAGGTGCACCCGCCGGGTAGTTCAACGACTCCATATCCCGGCCAACTGCCTCGCCTTGGAAGGCAAATCTGTGGATTGAGGTCAACTGGTGGGTCTCGAACGCACGCGACTGTTCAAGTGCGCCAATATCACTACTTCATAATCCAATTACGGATCCAACACAGTCAACTCTCAAAAATGGGCCTGTTGGAGGATGCATGGGAGCTTATGTCTCCCAAGGCACCCATCGCTGTCGCCCTTGGCGTCTATATCATCTACGCTTGTTTCAACCGGCTATATGAGAGCTACCGTATAAGTCAAATTGGCCCCAGGGCTCTGGCTGTCTCTAACAGGCTGCCTTGGGGCCTTGACTTTGTCTACTCGGCCGTCAAAGCCACCGTACACCACAAGAACCTTGAGAACTGGCAACGACTTTTCCAGAGGACCGGCGCGGACAGCGATGGCAACGGTGCCTTCACCCTCGAGGTGCGTGCCTTTGACAGGCGTGTCGTCTTCACAGCGGACCCCGAGAATATGAAGGCGATCCTGGCCACTCAATTTGGCGAGTTCGGAAAGGGCGAGCCCTTCCACGAGGAATGGGAGGAGTTTCTTGGTGACAGCATCTTTGTGACCGACGGCCAGATGTGGCACACGAGCAGGCAGCTGTTGAGGCCCCAGTTTATCAAGGACAGAGTCAGTGATCTTCACTGCTTCGAGTCGCATCTCGAGACGTTTTTGAAGGCCATGGCCAACGGAGGCCCACTCAACGGGGAGAACCAGCAAGTCGACATGGCTGCTGTCAACGGGCGGGTCATGGATATCAGTGACCTCTTCTTCAGGTACACGCTGGACGTGGCAACAGACTTCCTCTTGGGTAAAGATGTGAAGTCCCTCAGGTACGCATCCGGAGTTCACTAATGAAACAAATGAGACGCGACCTGACAATGCGCGAAGCAATCCGAGGCAGGAGTTCGCAGACGCCTTCAACGAGGTGCAGCGCATCCAGAACATCATAACGCGTGCCGGTCCCGGCCTCGGCGTTTTCGTGCCCAAAAAGCACTTCCGAAAATGCCTGGCCACGATGAACGCCTTCGTCATGGAGTACGTGCACAGGGCCCTCCTCCTGACCCCCGAGGAGCTGGCATCCAAGACCAAGTCCGACATGTCATACACCTTCCTCCACGAGCTGGCCTCATACACGCGGGACCCCAAGGTCCTCCGCGATCAGCTGGTAGCCGTCCTCCTCGCGGGCCGCGACACGACGGCCTCCAGCCTGTCGTGGACCATCTACGAGCTGGGCAGACACCCAGAGGTGGTGGCCCGGCTGCGCGCCGAGATCCTCGCCACGGTCGGCGAGCACAGGACCCCGACATACGCCGACCTCAAGGGCATGAAGTACCTACAGAACGTCATGAACGAGACCCTGCGCCTGTACCCCGTCGTGCCCTTCAACGTGCGCGCCGCCCTCAAGGATACCCTGCTGCCCCGGGGCGGCGGCCCCGACGGCACGCAGCCGCTCGCCGTGCTCAAGGACACCCCCGTGGGATACTCGACCCTGATCATGCAGCGCCGGGAGGACCTGTACCCGCCCGTGTCCGAGAACTTCAAGCCTGTCCTGGAGTTCTCGCCCGAGAGGTGGTATCACTGGCAACCCAAGCCCTGGCAGTATGGTGAGTGTCTCCATCCCCGACTTCTCGACCTGCCGTCTTGCAAAGCACCATATCCTAACCCGTGTGTGAAAATATAGTTCCTTTTAATGGCGGCCCAAGGATCTGTATAGGACAGCAATTCGCGCTCACCGAGATGGGATACGTGTTGACGAGGTTGTTCCAGCGGTTCGAGAGGGTTGAGAGCTACATGGACCAGGTGGACGGCGGCAACCCGACACTCAAGGCTGAGATAGTATTGCAGCCCGGCGACGGCGTGAAATGTGCATTCTTCCTCCCCGGGGCCTCCAAAGTCTGAGGTGTTGACCACGGTGGCCTGAGCCTTGAGTATCAATGACCTAGCGTTCCTATTCTGTTTCTATCGAATTTTGTGTCCATATGATCTCAGTGCAAGTGGCCATGCATTTGGTATATAGTTACTACTAGCAAGCTTATATGCCCATGGGCACGCCCGGCAAAGACCGGTTGACGTTGGCAGTGATTTGTTCATGAATTCAAGGTGAAGATGGCTCAAACGGGAACTGCATAGCGTCTTCAGCGAGGTCACTTCGAGTCCTGGGTCGGCATCTATTCGAAAAATGCAAATGCACCATTCTCTGTGGTGACGATCTGTCAAAGAAGCAACGCAGGTCCTGCATGGAAATTTTGGAAGGCGGACATCGACAAACCCGTTGCTCTTACAACATCTAATTCACTTACATGCTCGTGAAGCTTCAAGGGAAAAAAGGAGATCGTCGACAGGCACATGCTTAGGATCCCTCTCAATACCAATGAGATCTGCTCAGGTGCCCACCACGCGGCCGAAGGATTGCCCTGTATATGGTACCTATAACAAGCCTCTTGCAGGGCAATTTCTTAGGAGGCTATCTCCTGTCGGATGACTTTCTCAGGGTAGTTCCCCGAGAAAGACATTTAAGAGACAAATCCTCTGCAGAAGACCTTTCTGCCGGGGGGTGGGGCACAGACAGAAGGAAATCGAATTACATGTTCAGATTTTTTCATTGCGGCCATGGTTGAGAGTCGAGAAAGTGGGATAGAAAAGACGCTTCCAAATAAGATGACCACGGAGGCGCGAGGACCGTCCGTCGCTGAGTGTGCAGTCAGATCTTGATTCAATATCAATTGACCAGCTGTGTGAGGAAGTGTGCGTTACAAGCCATCGAAATTCTTTTGTCTATAACCTTGTACAGTCACTCTTCTATTTGCAACGTTCAGAGTATATACTCCTTCACATAATTGAGATTTCAAATGTCTCAGTGTCCATGTACCTTTGACTGAGGCATACCATCGCTGGAGGTTGCACGTTTGGCTCCGTGTAGAACGAGGTTCTATCCATGCATACGCTCATACAAGTACAGGTATCTTGAGAAAGGTTCAAGTGTTTCCGCCTGAAGACTTCTCCCTAAGAGTCAATGGCAACTCTCACTCTGGCCCTCCGTAGCTTGGTAGGGCTTGAGGTGGTCATCTGTAGGCTGGTTCATCAAATCCAGGTGACTTTGTATCAGGCAGAGCTACTGCCGACGCGATATCATCGCCATGCCCCGAGTCTCAAGACCCTTCAGCCAAGGCCGACAGCCCAGGCAGCATTCCCAAGCTGCTTGATCAGATGACACAAATTCTCAACGATAGGCGCAACAGGGCCATTCAGGAAGTTCGCCCGGAAAATGTCCTCGACAATGGCCATCGTGGGCTTGGGTTCCTCGACGAGGCTCTCCGCCACGTCACTGCCGCCCCCAGCGCTGTCTCGGCCGCTACCTTGGCCCCTCTTCACAGGCCCGCGTATGGCGGGCCTGGCCGTGCCGTACGATGTAAATTGAGCAGTCTCGCTCATCTCGGGGCCGTCGAGGTAGATAATCGGCTCGCTGTGATTGAACCCTGGCTGTAGTCCGGCCGTGCGCCTGATTGCACGGGTCAGCACGCCCCATGTCCATATCGCCAGCGCAGCATGATGCACCGCGACCGCATAGAAGTCCTTCAGGTGGCTGGTTGGGAACTCCTTTGCCCATCTGAGAATTTGTCCTGCGTGCCATAATGATCGGCGGGACTCAGCGTCCTGTGCCCACCGTTGTAAAGAGGGGTAGATCCTCTTGGCCTGCTCATCGCCCTCCTTGCCTGAAAATAGCTGCAGGTCCTCCAGGCTAACGTGTAGATTTACAAAAAGGAGATTAAGCACGACTTTCTCCTGGGCACTGAGCATGTGTGGCCAGTTCTGCAATGCAGTGGCTTGGAACTGCTCCAGAGCCTTGACAAGTTCCTGGTGGCGGGACTGTAG
This sequence comes from Diaporthe longicolla, assembly GCA_000800745.1. Taxonomy (NCBI): domain Eukaryota; kingdom Fungi; phylum Ascomycota; class Sordariomycetes; order Diaporthales; family Diaporthaceae; genus Diaporthe; species Diaporthe longicolla. Next base: position 114,841 of record JUJX01000078.1, read on the forward strand.
CAGTATATTCGGGTTTCCTGCTGTGGATGGGGAAAACGCCGACCATCGGTAAATGGCGTTCATCTGCCGATACTCCCGGATAAGGGACCAAAAGCCGTGAAGATAGATTGAAACGGCGTACTGGACATCTAGGCGATGTTGATCGGCTGCTAGAAGGTTGATGTCGCGCAAGAGGTCGCCGAGTGAAGGCAGGCGTCGATCCTGACCAACATTTCTCTCCAGATAGTGCATCTTCCATTCCCGAGCGGTCTTTGCAAACCAGAGCTCTCGAGCCTCGGGAAGGGGTAAGGTTAATTCCGCGTAAGATATGTGGGGGTTGTTCATGGATGTCATGGACGTTTGTGCGTCTCGGAGATATAAGTGAAATATGAGTCTGTACCGCTCCATCAGCATCTGTACATAAGGCTCTTGAAGAGAGATTCTCACCTTTTCCAAGACTCCCGGTGAGACCAAGTCTTCCACTTCTCTTCTAGCACGGCTCCGTCGTCTGCAGGGTCCACATGGATGAGCGGATATGCAGATCTTTGGAAACTGCCTCTGCCCCTGATCATTGCGATCGGAATGTTCAAGTCTTCAGTGTTTTGATTAGCATATACCAGCATCAAGACTGATTCCACTTTACTTACGGCATTCGGCGATTTCCATGCGCCTCCTGTTGCCACTCCACAGTCCGATATCATGACCCAGGACAAGAGCTTGAACTAAACTCTGATCCTGAACTTTGGAGTTGTTGTCCTCGAACCTATTAACGATGGTGACACCTAAGACGATCATCAGCACTCGGAACTTGAACAGAGGACTATGGCGTCTGCTTCTTACGGACTGCTTCCTGCAAAGCAAACCCAAACTTCCTAAGGGATTGCACAGATGTCAGGATCCCCCCAGCTGACGCAGCAACTGCGGACCATTCAGGGCATTGCGCATTCAAGGAGAATGTTCCAAAATGGATGAACTCCGAGACCTGGCACAAGTGCCACGCTAAGAATATATGAACCAAGGAGTCCATCACCTCAGTCGAAGGGAACGACGACGCGACTCGGCTCAACATTATATTGTTCTGACAAGTACTCAGAACAATAGCGAGAATCTTATCGCGTCCAGATGAGTCCAGCTTGTCATGGATGATCCTGTCGGGCTTTAGTTGTGTGGCGTGTATATCAGCCAGCGGGAGACCGCTCTTCTGGTTGTGGATGTTATCCTTATGCCCGTCGGGCATCCATCGCCAGGGCGAATTTGTCCATATCTTGACTAGGCGCTGGCGCATCCGAGACATATCCGCGGTGTCCTCAGGCTGGTTGGAGACGTAGTTGGCCAGGTTCGGATCCGTAGCCAGCATGCCGTGAACGTCACCTAGGTTCCAGTGGTCGAGCATGCCGAAGTCGAGATCGTTCATCTCCAGGTTGGCGTCGTCGCAGAAGTCCAGTACAGCAAGGCCCTGCGCCTCAACCATTTTCTGGGAGTCCATCTGCTGCTGCTGCTGCTGCTGCTGCTGCTGTTGTTGCTGCTGGTCGTAGAGAACGTCACGCAGAAAATCTGAGAACGGCATCCTGTTCATATCCACCAGGCTCTGGTTTGGATACGACCCGTGGTAGCTGTCCGGATTGTCTTCATCGTCCAGAATCAGTGAATCTGCCCAGAAATCGTCTGCCATTTCCTGCTCGTGCTTGGTAGAGAAAATATGACAAGCGCCAGTAAGAGGAAGAAGGTTGAGGAAGAGACCAACGAGCAAATCTTAAGGAATAAAATCTAGTCTGGCAAGGTATTCGAAGCAAGGTAGCATGATAGAGAGGGCATGAAAGTAATTGTTGATATAAGGGACGACATCATAGCATAGGATGCTGGGCCAGCAGGGGCCACAGATAGACGCGACGCGAATACCTTAAGATGAAGAAGCCTTGCCAAGACAACAAGGCTCCGGTATAAGACATAGACAAGAGGAGAAGAGACGACTCACTTTGGTCCATCATGGTCTCAGGGGTGGGTAGTTGGGCGGCCTCGGCGTTGATTGGTGGATTGTTGGCCAGGATGGAAGGGCTGGTACCGGTCGACTGGGCGTGCACAAGATTCGTCATCGCAGGCGCGGCCGGGTTGTGGAGCCCATGTGTATGCATAGCCTCAGCCGCATTGGAGCGCAGCGACCTCGATCCCAAGTGATGCGCGGTGGGAATGGCTCCGTGGCCGGCTGGAGCCATGGGCGCAGAGGAAGTGGGCGTGGTGGCGCCGGAGGAGTGCGCGTTCGCTGAGAGGTGCAAGAGATGCATCGCAGCAGCGGAGCCGGCCTCGGAGGAGGCATACTCACAGGTCAAGTTGCGGTTGCGACACCGTGTGCACGGTTTGCTCTCCTCACACTTGACGCGGGCCTTTGCGCAGGCCTGGCAGGCGTGGGCGACGCGGCCGGCGCCGGGGGATGAGTTGATGCGCCGCCTCTTGGTGCCGTTGCCATCATCGTCGTGGTTGGCACGGTGTCTCTTGAGCAGATCAGCCCGCCCAAAAGCCTTGCCGCAAACCTGAATCATGACATTAGCGACGGGACGGGGATTTGCAAGAAAGCACGAGGCCCCTGAGCGGGAACGAGCCGCACGCGCGGCTGGATGCGAAGACGTACGTCACAGATGAAGCGCTTCCCAAGGGTATGAGTGGCTATGTGTCGCTGGAGATGCTCCGGACGAGAGTATCTCTTCAGACAGTCGGCACATTGGTAAAGGCTGGTATTGGCGGCATGGCCACTGGCCGGCGTGTTGGACGTGACACCGGCGACAGAACTCCCGCCTGTTGTCGAAGGAGCACTGGGAGAAGTGGCAGGGGTGGCGACAGGCGTCGGATGAGAAGTGGCAGATGCAGCGGGCGAGACACCTGGAGGTGCTGGGTACGTGTAATTCCCAGGCGATGAGGTGGGCACAGAATGCGCTGCGCCGGTATGTGAGACGCTCCGTTGGGATTGGGACTGGGGGTGCTGATGAGACATGGAGGAGTCGGCGTGCAGGAGGTGTGAGAGTGACGGGCTGGCCATTGTGGCCGTCCGGGAGCGACGGTATCTCGTCGTACGTGCTGCCCTCAGTCCCGAAGCGGGCTCCGGGTCCGTACCGAGACCTGGCGGCTGCTGACGTCCGGGGTGGGCGGAGGGACGGAGACGGAAGCGCAGAGACGGGCAAAGGATGGAGCGGATGGGGCGGCACAGAACAGGATAGGGCTGAGGCGGATGGACCAACAAGCCTGATCTGCAGACGGGCCGGAGCCCTGAGATTGGCCGTCTGAAGGTGAATGGGTCCCTTCTGGGCCGGGAGGGCGTCTCTGGGGCACGGGAATCCGAGAGGTGCTCGGCGATGATGATGCAACTGGAAAATGGATCTGAGGATCAATTGGCAGCAAGCGTCGTCGGGAGTGTGGGAGACAGCGGGCGGGAGGGCGGGAGCGAGGGCGGGCGGCCGGTAATAAGGGAGAGATTCCAGCACTGTGCGGCGTGTCGAGCCCAGCCAGCCAGCCTGTCGAGTGTCGTGGGGGCGTACTCCGTAGGTAGAGATGATCGACTGCTACGCAGATAAAGGTGCATGTGCGAGGGAACTATGCCAGGAATTCTCCTGACAGCCCGGCTCTGGCGAATGACAAGACCTGGGGGAAGTGGGCCTGGAGCCCAAGAATAGTCGCAAGCCCAAGAATGATGCCTGCTCCCGATGCCCACCTAGGGTACTTAGGTAGTTTGACTGTGCCCACATGTGTCTCGGCTCTCTCAGACGGGCAACCAGCTTGTTGAAGGTGCAGACGTGTTGGGCCTCTGAGCGAGCATGTGCCTGCCTGTGCCTGTGCTGGTATTTTGTGCACCACCGTCGTGCTTGAAAGGGTGGATGCTGTACTGTAGCTGTGTATTAGATGGGATGGACAAACAAGATCGCCCAAGGTCGACAAGACGGGTGGCCCGTGGGTGCGATGCATGCAACGTGATGCGTCAATAGAGCCGGCAGGAGCTCTGGGTGCTCGGGCGAGGTCCCTGCCGTCCGTCTCAAGTCGTCGTCGGTTCGCCCCACGAGTCAGGCGGGTACTTTGGTATTGTACTGTACAGTCCAAGAGATACGGTTGGTGATCCAAGATCGGGGAGTCATGCCGACATCAAACATTTCTTAATTCTATCCACCGGCACTCAGACAACGCCATGCCAGCCAAGGTCTTCTTTTCGCAGAACGTCAAGCAAGCCAAGCAAGCCTTCCTTCCGCACCACCACCAGTTCTTCAGCGCGAGGTCCCAACTTCACACCATCACACCTGAGCGCCGTACCGTCGTCGACTCCCGACACGCCAGCCACTTGCGTTGGAGTCTGTACCCGCTGCTGCGCCACCGGCCACGACAAGCTCAACCGAGCCAATCTTTTCCCGGACAAGGTGGTTCGTTGATGCCAGGATCTACGCCCGTCCCTGATCGACAGTGCGTACGGAATGGCGCTCCTGTCAGATCGAAATCGAGTCGAATCTCACCAAGTATTCTTGTCCACGCCTGCTGGCTGCCATGCTCGTCTGGGCGGTTTGGGACCGGCTTACAATGTGACCGTCAAGACGCCAGAGCCAGCAACGTGGCTAGGACCGTCCCTGTCCTACGGCGGACGCTCCGAGCGCCCGTGATCCGTGATCCAGGATCCAGAACCCATGTCCATGGTTCATGTTGCACAGTCCATGCCTGACGACCCACAAGCCTCCCCCATGATTCCACCCAAGTGCCGTTGGTTTAAGCCCTCCGTAGGTCGGCTACCTTGTTTTCGCAGTCCGCAGTGCAGCTCTGGGGCGCTGGCCATCAGCAGCCTGCAGGCATGAATTAAGCCTCCAGATAAAGTCGATGGCCCGAGGACAGACAAGCATAGGCTATCTTCCGAAGACCATATTTGGCACACCGACATCGCTCATGCTTGTCTGTTTGATCCACCCTCACCCTCAAGCTTCACGAGTTTCAACGGCGGCTCAATCCCGTCACGATGTTGTTAAGCATATTTTTTTTGTTTTTTCTTGGCCCCTCCTTGTCGTTCCCACACCTGGGACAGGCCCGGTTACAAATTCAGCAGCAACCCCATTCTAGTACGCGTGTCTGGTGGAGACGAGGCCGAGTCGAGCACTAGGTTAAACCGGTTGCTACCCAGAACGCCCCTGAATCCCACTGAGGCCACCACAGACGACCTATTCAACGTCACATCATCACCAATGACGCGTCCTCAATTTCCAACCCACTCCCTTCTTTGCATCGCCAGCCGCTGAGGGGAGCTGGGCTGCGAGTGACGCTGTTGGGCTTGGAAAGGGCAAAATGTCCGAAAGGCTTGTCGCGTTTCCTAGCGCTTGTTTGTTTCCATTGATCAGCCTGGGTGGTTGAAGCATAAATCCAAAACGTCCGAACCACGGCAAAGTCCGGCCCAGACGGCAGAGAGGCGAGAGGTGATAGCAGTAGGCTACAAGAGGGCCATGTAATTGAGACTTGGCACTCTTTGACCACATCCACCTCAATATCTTGGCGCAGGTGCTCCGCTGCACCACAGGACACGAACCAGCAGGAAACTGACTCCCCCGAACAAACCCAATTGGACCTCCAGCAGCCGATCAGCCGCCTGTTCCTCAGCTAGTGGCTGACTGCATTACAGAACCCAATTCGGAAATAAGAGGACCTGCCAACGCGTGGCCTCGGACAGCATGCAATTAATCCGCGTAAAGGGAGCTTCTCTCTGGAATTCCGCGGACGCGAGACTCCACGACTTGATGACATGGGACCTGCTTGTGCTGTTCAGTGCCGATCCCAAGATCTGGACCATACGGTCGTGCTCTTCCATTCCAGCCAAATCGGGGGTCGGCTGGCTAGCGAAGCACCAAATGTGCGCCAAAGCGGTGCCTGTCCTCCCCGACAGAGTCCAGGCGCCAACATCTTGGCTTGACGAGAGCTGCGCACGCCGGTGGCGCTGATAGATCTCATCAGTCATACCTCAGGCGCCGATAGTCCGACCCAAAGACCAGCTGGTAGCCGTCGGTAGCGGAGATGTGGGCTCGATTTCACACATTGCTGTGACAGGTCGTTCGCCCCAGGCGCTCCTATCTCCCATGGCGACGCCAAGATCCTGACGGAAGCAAGTGGCTACTACGCGAGGTGTCATGTCACGGACCCTTCTGGGCAATAGATTCTGCCAATAGGGCGTGACCATTGCGGACTTCTGATATGGTGTCAGTCACCATTTGGTGCTGGTCGCCGGCCATAGCAGCCTATGGCCGGCCAGTTGCACAGGCTTTGTCTACGAGCTTTCTAGGACGAACCCATTGCCGGGTGTCGTGGGCGAACGCGTTCGTTGGGCCTGAAGACGACATCGTTATGCGAGTGCAACAAGTCGTAGCGGTAATGGGCCAGATGCCATTAGACTTCCCCAAGTCCGCGGCTTTAGACATATGTGCACGTGGATTGAGACCCCCGGGGCCATCAGGTAGGTGATTGGAGCCTTCCCAATCCGCGCTCCTTGCTTGGGGCTGGTCGCCCAAATCAGAGTTTCGAATCCTCGCTATCCCTCCTGTGCTCATCTCGAGTTTGACGTAAGGAAGTGGTTCTGCGGCAAGATTACGTTATAGCCCCGAATATCAACAACTCTGTAAGGCGAATTCCCACTGCCATTTCTGGCCATTCTCTTCTTCTCAAACCTCACCTCCTTTTCAATCCAATGTGTATGTGCCAGAGCCATACCTCCACCTCCCGATCCCTGCCACGGCAAGGCTGAGCCATTGCGTGGGGTAACCTAGCATCAGTCAGAACCTAAAACCCTGACCTGTCGTGTTAATGCTAGGTAGTGCTACGCGTTTAACGCTGTCCTGCATCACTGACAACCTATAGCAGCTCCTTAGCCACGTCCCGAGTAGGGGTCTCGTCACTTGAGCAGTTCTATCCTCGGAAAGTGGGCCACATCCCGTTCGTCCACAGCAGCTAAACAGCTCTGTGTACTCGACTACTCACTCATCTGACCGGTAACTTGCCTTGTCTTGATACCATCTGTACGCCGAGATCCGCGGGAAGACCACGGGAGTGGACACTTTTCCCCAGATTTTTGACGGCGATCAAGCGGGAGCCGGCTCTTTCCCAGAGTATCTAGAGCTTGGTATTCTCGCTTGTCTCGCCTGGGCATCAGCCACTGGCCCCTCTCGTGTCTTGCGAGTCTTGTGGGGTCCGGGGAACCTTGAAGTAGGGCGGGTGCATCTAGTACTGGGCCGGAGTTTGGGTAGTCTTCCAGAGGGGCATACACTGCTACTCTCGCGGTTGACCTGTGGCAGCAGCACTCCCGGACCCTACCTTGCAGCTGCCCCTGCCGGATTCAGTTTCCATTCTCAAATCAAATGCAGCGGGTGTTCACAAGGGTTTTATTTACTGTCGACTTCTCCCCGGTCCAGATACCATACCGCACTCCAGCTTACTGCCGTCTTTGCTCATTACCTTCTCCGAACTTCATATAGCGCTCCCGCGAGAACACATTCAGATATTTCTTCCTCGTAAACATAGGCTGGTTGGGCAGAATGGCAGGCGACAACATCGCACCGGCCCTACGAGCTGACGACTACGAGGATCCAAAGGCCGAACACGTTAGGCAGAGGACACTTGGCAACGTTCGACTTCGCCATCACGAGACCAACGAGATCATCCTCATCCCAACTGCAAGCAATGACCCCAATGACCCCCTGAACTGGTGAGTCGACTGGTGTATGGACTTCCACTTGGTGTGCCTCAGAGAGCTGACCGACTCAGGCCGCAATGGTACAAGAAGTGTATAGCCGTCCTCGTCTGCGTGGCGATCCTCATGTGTAATTTCCTCGCGGCAGGACCAACCGTCACTATCGTCAACACGACCCTGGACTTCTTCCCGGCTTCGCCTCCCACCGTCGATCCAGCGGGCTTCAGCGCCAATATCTCCAAGGTCGCCTACTTCTTCAGCACCACCGCGTTGCTTCAGGGAACCGGTAACTTCATATGGGTCCCTCTGGCGAACAAATATGGTCGTCGTCCTGTCTATGTGGCTAGCTATGTGAGTCCTAGAAGATTCTTATACTTGGTTGTTTTAAAGCCGTGACGTCCGGTGATTAGACGCCAAAACTGAATCTCTACCTCGTTCTGGGCTTAACCTCGTCTTCGTGTTGTTTTGCACGGCGACCGTTTATTTTAATGCAAAGTGCTGACTATCTTCCTGAAGTCTTTATACCTTGCCACCGCTATCTGGGCGATATTGGATCACTCTTATGGCGGGTTTTTAGCTGCACGGATTCTTATGGGCTTCGCCTCTGGAGCAGCGGAGACCATTGCACCTGTGACCATCTCGGACCTGTTCTTCTTGCATGAGCGTGGAGCCATCATGGCCCTCTACACGTCTTTCTTGTCTGTCGGTGTTGGTTTCGGTATGATCATTGCCGGGTAAGTGACCAAAATCTTGGAACTTGAGTATGCCCAACCTAATGCGTATTTAGCCTCATCACCATCAACAACGGCTGGCGTGTGATCTACGAGGTGGCGGCAGCCATCATCGGGTTCATCCTCCTCTTCGCTTTCTTCGCTTTCCCCGAGACGGCCTTCTTCCGCGAGGACGCCGCTATCGTTGATGGCCAGCCCTTGCAAGGGCTGTCAAGCGGGCATGAATCAGAGAAGACTCACCAGACTGCAGACCGCGTCTCGGACATTGAAGCTGTGCCTCACTCTCAACGAGCCCCCACCAAGAAGAAGAAGACCTACTTGCAGAGCCTGAGTCTCTACAACGGTGCCTTCACCTCAGAGCCCCTCTACAAGATCTTCGTGCGCCCCTTCGGACTCATCCTCCTGCCCCCTGTGCTCTGGGCCGCCCTCGTCGAGTCCGTGACCATCGGCTTCCTCGTCGCTGTTACATCCAACGTTGACTCTGCCTTCCTGGCCACGTATAACTTCGAGGCGTGGCAGGTCGGTCTCTGCTTTATATCTGCCTGTCTCGGTTCCGCGATCGGCATCCCTGCTGGTGGAAAGCTCGGTGACGTGGTGGCAGACCATTTCACGAACAAGAACGGCGGCATTAGGGAGCCTGAGATGAGACTGCCTGCTATACTGCCCAGCCTGGTCACCACGCCGTTGGCGTTGGTGCTGTATGGTGTGGGTATCCAGAACAAGCTGCATTGGATCTGCCCAACCATTGGATTGGGTCTATGTGAGTGTAGAATTTTGATGGTAGTAGCACACGAATTACGGAGCTAACAGCGAAACCACCAGTGAACTTCTCCATTGTACAGGCCACGAACATCGTGCTGGTCTACGTGATCGATGCTTACCGGCCTGTCGCTGGTGAGGTAACACTGGCTGTGATGGGATTCAAATGTGAGTGGCCTCGATATCAGCGCCTCATTTCCTCAAAAGTCTAATGGTCATTTGTGTAGCCCTCTTCGGCTTCCTGCTTTCGTTCTACACGAACCCGTGGGTTGACCAGTCGGGGTATCTCAACGCCTACGGCGCGATGGCTGGCATCTCTGCCGCCATCCTTGTCCTTTGGGTGCCGCTGTACGTGTGGGGCCGACATATTCGTCACGTCACCTGGTCGTGGCCCGTCATTTCCTACGTCCACTGGAGCGAGGACCGGGAAGTTGGCGAGTGAGCAGAGCGCTACTCCGATCCGTTTGTTGTATGTCTGGCAATTACATCTGTCGCTTCCGAAGAGTATTTGTGTTGCAGTCGCGTGCTAGGAAATGCATGTATATGAATTTGAACATGTCCAGAAGCAAAGTTGTGCATAAGTCAAAAATGTCCAGATTCACAGTCGTATGTAAGTTGTGCCGAAGAGCTCTAATATGAATGAATCCTTCGAAGTGCACCTTTGAATCAAGATTGAGTACACAACATGATGCTCTCTAACCAAACTCACCCTCTCAATCACAGTAGCGAAATAAGAAGTAATTTCTTGACATCATCACTCATCACTTATCACAAATCGGACCGAAGCTGGCACTGATGCTATATGAATTTCTCACGCAGCTTTCAACTTACAGTGATAACCCACCGTCCAAGACCATGTTCTGTCCTGTGACGCTCTTATTCTTTACGAATGTCAGAACCTGTTCCGCGACATCTTCGACTGCGGCCAATCTCTTCAGCTTGGACGCCTCAGTCATTGCCTGTATCCTCTCGGGAGGGAATCTCAGTCCCCATTCCTGAATTTTCAAGCACATTAGCAGTGAGCTCGTTCTGTATTGGGAAAGGAATAGGCTTCCTCCTTTACATAAATAGCCAAAAAGGGATGCATGTGAGAGGGGGTTGACTTACCGTTAGCAACAAACCAGGGCTCACACTGTTCACCCTCACCTTGGGCGCGGCGAGCATGGCCAACGCCTTGGCAAGATGCAGGTGGGCGGCCTTGGTGACAGCGTATGCGAGGGAGCTCCCGCTGACCTTGACGCCGGCCAGACTTGCCGTGGTAACAAAACACCCGCTCTCCTGCGAACCACCCTCCTCCTCATCCCATCCAGCCGAGAGATAAGGCTTCGCGGCGTGCATGAGCCACAGGTGGCTCTTCACATTCACAGTGAAACACCTGTCCCAGTCCTCATCGACCATGTTGTCCTCGAGGTCGTAAAGGTTCCGCATGTGTGTCCAGCCTCCGTTGCTGAAGACTACGTCCAGGCGGCGCTTGCCCTCGCCCTCGCCCCCGCCGCTGGGAGGGCACATGACGTCCACGGCCTCCTCGACCAGCCTCTCCACATCGGTCCGGGAGGCTAGGTCCGCCTTGACGGCGTGGTAGTCAACCCTCCCCTCGGCGGGCGTCAACGTACTGATGGACTTCAGCTTCGAGACCAGGTCCTCGGCCCGCTGGGCGTTGCTGGCGTAGTTGATGACCACACGCATGCCGTTGCGGGCGAAGAGTTCGGCCACGCAGGCTCCGAGGCCGGCTGAGCCGGCGGTGATGAGGGCAATGGACGGGCGTGGCGAAGACATGGTGAAAAAGTAGGCTGTATTGTGAGCTGTCTGGAGGATGGACTGAGTCAGGCTGCTGTTTTGCAGAGGTGAGGTTGAGATATGGTTGAGGGTCTCCACGAGTATCCACCGCAGAGATGCTTTTCACCCTTCTCTTTCCTTCTTCGGACAAGAGGTGCGCAATGATTCGCTGTGTATCAGACGGGCTTGTGTTAGGGGGATCTTGGGTTGTCAAGCTTAATCTTGGGGTTCCCCGCGAGCTGACCTGGTTGCTTAAAATGAATCGCAAGTTCATCAGGCGAGAACGGGGTCGAGAAGGCGTGAGTCCCACCCACCTTGAGTTCGGCCGGGGTGGTCGGGCGGGGGCTCCGTTCACGGATCTATCGACCAGGCCGACTTAGGGCCTGATGCTCGACGATTCCTAGTCTAGCCAAAGCTAGTCTAGTAATTAAATAGGTAGTATTCTAATATATATATTATCTTAGTAAGTACTCTATTCCTATTTTAGCTATAATTCTTACCTCTAGATAGAATTCTCTATTTATATACTACTAGACTAGGTTTTAGTAGGTATCTTTTACTTTACTATAATTTCTCTACTATCTATAACTACTTTAAAAGAAGATTATTATATATTTTACTATTAAACTAGGTTTACTAAATTAAATAATAAAGCTTAGTTTAGTAAACCTAGTCTAATATTTTAACTTTTATAGCTTATAATTAATAATAAAATAACTATAAGTTTAATTATTATATATATTAATAGCTTTATATATAATTATATATTATTATAGATATAAAGATTAATATTTAAATTAAATATAGTTTTTTATAAATATTATTATTATAAAAAAGAGAGAAATTTAACTTAAAGCTATAAATAAGTTAATAAGTAACTTTTTATATAAAAATAAAATATAGTTTTATAATATATTTTAAATATTTAAAAATACTTTTAAAAATCTTCTTATTTAATTAATAAAGTATATATCTTTTATAAATATAAAGTAGTTAATAATAATATACTAGTTAATAGTATTTATTTTTATTTATATATATAATAAAACTTAGTAATATTATATTAATTATTTTCTATTATATTAGATAATTATTAGTAGGATTATATAAATATATTTAAAGTATTTTAAAACTTTAATTAAAATAATAATATATTTAAAGCTTTAAAACTAATTTAATAGGTAGTATAAATTATAAAAGAAGAATATATACTTTAATAAATATATTAATACTATTAATAATATATATATTATAGCTTATATACTTTTTATTAAATAAATAAAGTAAAGAAACTAAAAAAGGTAAGTATTATAAAATATTTTTACTATAATTAAAAGTAATAAATTATTTATATATATTTTAATTAATATTAAAAACTTAATAAATAATAGAATACTTTTAAATAAAACTTTTAAATATAGTTTTATAATCTTTTTAAATAAAATTTATTTAATAAATATTAAATTTAAATTATAAAAAAATATTTTAATACTATTTCTATTAATATAGTATTATTTATAAAACTAAAAAAATAAAAATAAAAAGCTATTTAATATAAAAAAGTTATATAATTTTTATTATATTTAGCTTTATATTATAATAAAGTAGGTATTTAGATTATTAAAGAGAAAATAAAAGATAGTATAAGTTTCTATATTTAAATATAATATTAAAAAGTAAATTAGGTTTATTTATACTTATATAGTATTTTAAAACTTTTTATATAATATAAATAAAGTAGAGAAGAAGAAGAATAGTTAATAAAGCTTTAAGTAAGCTATTTTATATATTTATTATTATAAAGTAAAGCTAATAGTTTATTAAATAAAATTAAAAATATTAAAGAAAGTAATAATAGTAGAGATATAGTTAAATTATTATAGAAGGAATTATAATAATTATAATTAAAAAAATAAAAAAAGTATAATAGTATTATTTATAAAAAATATTAATAGTTTATTAATTAAATATAAGTAAGTATTTAATTAAAAGTTTAAAGTTTAATTTTAAAGTATATTATTAGTAAAAGTATTAATATTTAGTATTTTTTAACTAAATTAAAGTTTTTTTAACTTTAAAAAAGTTTTAAAATTATTATCTAAATCTTTTTATATATAGAAATAAAATTAAAATTAAATTTTATTAATATATTAAAAAGATATATACTAGTATAATTTTTATATATATATAAAGATTATAGTTATATTAGTTAATTAGTATATTAGGAGAAAGAGTTTATATCTAAAAGGTAAAAAGCTAGACCTTTACTATATACTTATAGATTAATTATATAACCCTATAAGTAATTATATTATACTTACCCTTATTCCTATACTAATAGTCTTTTATTAAATAATAGGTAAGCTTTAAAAAGTTATTTCTTTTAAAGTTAAGTTAAACTTAAACCTTTACTATCTTTTAATTTAATATAGTATACTAACTTAATTAACTATAGTATTATAAAATAAGGTTATATATTAAAATAAGAATTATTATTAATACCTATTAGTATAGTCTATATATAAGCTAATCCTTTCTATTTAAAGTAAATCCTATTAAATATTAAATAATATATTTTATACTTAATTAACGTTTTATTAATTTATTTAACTTCTTATTAATTTATATTTCCTCTATATAAAGTTTATAAAAAATATAATACTTATACTTTATAATAATACTAATATAAATAAGTAATAATCCTTTCTTTAAAGCTTTAGATTAAACTAGATTAGATTAAACTAATTATAATTAAGAAAAAGATTTAACTATTAATATAGGATTACTTTAAAACTATTTAATTTAAGTATTTTATTATATATCTTCCTTATAGTAGAGTTATAACTATATATATATATATA
>JUJX01000078.1:133800-205347 GCA_000800745.1 Diaporthe longicolla
AACTTATAAAAGTCTTATAAATATAAAAAAAATACTATATTAATCTTCGTTTTTAACTAAATTTAACTAAGATTTTTAATTATATAATAGTTTTTTATAACTATATATTTATATATTTATATAATCTTTTTATATATATAATTCTTTTATATTTATATATATATATATATATATATACGTATATAAATTTTATATATATATTTATATATATTATAACTCTACCTTATAATAGGTATTATATAATAGTATAAAAGTATTAAAGTTATTTATATAGTAATATAGTACTTCTCTTTTTTAGTTACCTTTTATAAGTTTATAAAAGTAGTTATAATTCTTATTATAAGTAAAACTACTTAAAAGTAAGGGTTTTCTAATAATATACCCTTTAAGTACTAATATTTACTTTAAAACTAATAATATAAACCTAGGTTTAAAAAGGTTTAAAGTTAAGTATAATAACTTAAGATAGTTCTATCTTAATATAATACTTAAAAGTTATTATATTAGTTTAACTTTTTACTTTTACTAGTAGTATATATTATTTTATAAATACTAATTAAATAGAGTAACTTTATTTATTTAAAGATTTAATTATCCTAATATTATTAAAGTAACTACCTTACTAAAAGTAATTTTTTAAATAATATCTTTACTTAAAACTCTATAGATACTAGTACCTTTTAATTAATATATTTTTAAATATAAAGCTTTAACTTATTATTAGAAATAAGTTATTTAAAAGCTTTATTTAGTATTATTATAGGAATAAGGGTAAGTAGAAGGGATTAGGTCACGTGGTCACGTGACTGCACATAGCGTATATAGCGAGGTTGCAGCCTATAGCTATAGGTAAGTAACTAACTAGATAGATAATAATAATAGACTAGACTAATATAACCTATTTACCCTACACCATTCGTATACGTATACGAGAAGCTAACTAATAATTATCTTTATTATTATATTAATAGGATTATTATTACTATTAATCTACCTAATCTTATTAATCTCTCTTTACTTATATAATTAGTAAAGTACTATTATATTAATTATTAAGTATTTCTCTTTAATAATACCTAACTTAACTAAATACTTATATAATAATTAGGAATTAATATAAATAATAAGTAAGATTTATAAAAGTTTTAAGTAGTTAGTAACTTTATAAATTATAATAGATATTATAATACTTATATTAAATCTATTAATTATACTATAGATCTTTAAAGTAAGTATACTTTATATAACTCTTTTATACTTAGTAGAAGATTAGTAAATAATATTTTTAGTAACTTATTAATAAGTATTATTTATATTTAGCTTCTTTATAAAAAGAACTATTATAAATTTAATTTATAAGCTAAAGTTAATATTATTAATAAAGGAGTTATTTATAAAGACTATAAGTTTAGATTTTATAATATTTATTAATATAAACTAAATTCTATACTTTATATTATTAACTTACTATTATAAATACTTATTTAGCTTAATATAGTTTAAATCTATTAGATTTTATATCTATATTATTATAGAGAGATTAAAGACTACTTTTAATTAATAAACTATAACTAAATATACTTTATAAACTTATTATTTAATATATTTCTATATATAATTAGGCGTATTAATATCTATAGATTTAATCTTTACACCTTAGCCTTTTTAATATATATAGATATTTATTTTTTACTTAAGAATATAAAGGCTATTAAAGTTAAATATAATATTTTCTTTAATTTATATTTATAGTTTATACTTTAACTTTTACTTTTATACCTTTTTTTCTAAGAATTTAAAGAACTTAAAAGTATTAAAATTAAATGTATTATTAACTTATATAGTTATTAAACTAAAATTATCCTTCTTATATATAAAGTCTATAATTATAAAGTAAGGATTATATATAAAAGTCTTTATTTAAAAGTTTTTAATATAATATATTTAGTATATTATAAACTAATAAACTTTAAATTTAATAATATTATAAAATAGTTTAATAATTCTTATAATAATACTAGGAGAATACTTATACTTTAGTTTAAACTTTAACTAAGAGTATATTTAAGTAATATTATAAAGTTTTAAAATTATACTATAAAATATAATTAGTATAGCTACTAATACTAGTAAAAGATATTAACTAATATATTATATAGTTAAAGATTATATAAGAATACCTTTTTTTTCCTTATTTTTATATCTTTAAAGAATTATTTATAACTTTTTAAAAAGCTTAATATTCTTACCTTTAATTTTATAAACTATATAAATATTAAAGATATATATTCTATTATATTTCTTCTTATTAAATAGTTTAAAAATAAAGATATTAAGTTTAATTAAGTTAGTAATCTTTATATTATTAGATTTCTTAAAAGAGTTACTTAAAGTATAGATTACTTTATTATATTAAAGCTTTAATATAAGTATATAGTTCTTCTTTTTCTTCTTTATTATAAAACTTATTATTAAGTTAGGTAAAATATAGTATATTATTAGTTTTAACTTATTCTTTATACCTTTTAACTATTTATATTAGTATAGTTATAGTATTATTATTATTACTAGCTTAGTTAAATTATTAATCTTTATTAATAGTAGTATTAACTATATTACTAGTTTTAGTAGAGTTCTATTATTTTTACTATCTTTTTTATTTAAAAGTTTATAATAGTACTTTTATACTTATATAAAGTAAAATATAATAGGTTTATTTTTAAAATTAAATATAATATTATATTTATTAATAGTAATTAACTTATATAAACTTTATAAATCTTCCTTTTCTTTTTATATATATATATTACTTTAAAGAGGAAAAGTAAGAATATTTATAATATTTAGGTTATTCTATATATTTAAAGTATTATTTACCTTATATTATACTATAAATATTTATAATATTTTTATTATCTTTTAAATAGCTACTATTTATATTAAAGTTAAAGGTATTAGTAGTAATTCCTATATAATTTAAAGGTATACTTTAAAGATAAATAGTATAAAAACTAGTTTATTAGGTTTTATAGTATTATTAATAGCTTTAAAAGCTATTTATAGTATTACTTCTTTACTAAAGGTGTTTTTAAGCTTAGTATATAAGATTTTAAATATATATTAAAATAGAGTATAGTATTATTTAACTTTATTAACTAATTAATATACTTTTATAAATACTTATTTATAAGTAATTCTTATAATCTATATAGTATTTTTAAATTCTATAAATATAAAGTTAGTTTTTATATTATAAACTAAGTAGTTTAATAATTCTAAGTATATATTAATTTATATTATTTATAAAACTTCCTATATTTTCTTTATAGATAGAGAAAATAAGAAATATTTACTTTAAAAAAAGGTTATTAAATTAATAATATATAAAATAAAAAGTATAATTAGGTATATAATATTAATAATAATTTTATAATTAAAGTTATAATTATTTTATAGGTTAAATT
Source organism: Diaporthe longicolla (assembly GCA_000800745.1). Taxonomy (NCBI): domain Eukaryota; kingdom Fungi; phylum Ascomycota; class Sordariomycetes; order Diaporthales; family Diaporthaceae; genus Diaporthe; species Diaporthe longicolla. Next base: position 137,265 of record JUJX01000078.1, read on the forward strand.
TAAACTTTTTAAAAGTAGAATTATAAAGTTAATAATAATAATAGAACTTAGAAATTACTTTTAAAGTAGAAGGTTTAATAAAATAACTAGTATTAAAGAGAAAATAAGAGAATTAATTAATAAAAGAATATTTAAATTATTAATAAAGTTATTATAGTTTAGTTATTATAAAGAATATTTACTATTAGTTTTATATATTTTCTATTATAAACTATAGGTAGTTTTATTTCTAAATAACTAAGAATATTAATTTAAAGTTATTTTTTTTAATATATATTACTTTACTAATAGTATTTTAAAAGAAAATATCTAATACTATTATATTTTAAGTATAAAGTAGAAAAGAGGTTAGTATCTTTATAATATAAAATATTATTTTACTAATTAATATCTAAATAATTATTATACTAATAGAGAAGAATTTAAGTTTTAAGTTAAATTTAATAAATACTTTTATATTATAAGATATATTTAGTATTATAGATAGGTTTATATTCTATAGAGTAAGGAATTAGTTATAGCTATTAATAAAATATTTAACTACTTTTATATTTAAAATAATTCCTTAAAATCTTTAGTAAGAATAGTAGTTATTAAGTATAAAAACTTATACTAAGCTTATATTTATTCTTATAGTTCCTTTAAAAGAAGGATTAATAAAGTAAAAGAATACTTAATTTATTAGAAATATAGTATTCTTATAGTTAAAAGTTTAATTTTATAAGAATTAAGTATTCTTATTATTTTAAAGATTAATTAAGTTTTTATTATTATTATTATCTACCTTATTAATATAAAGGTTTTTTATATTAATAATAAAAGTTATAAAGTTAATATTTAAAAAGTATTTATCTTTATTTTATTAAGTTATAAAGTATTAATTATATATATATTAATACTTCTTAGCTATATACTTAGTAAACTAGTAGCTCTTTCTATTATAAATAAAATAATATTTATTTTAAAAACTATTACTATTTAAATAGTTACTATAGCTATTTAACTAGTTTCTATAACTATTATTATAGTTATTATATCTATTATAACTAAGGAAGTATATATTATAGTTATTTAGCCTATTACTAAAGCTATTATTATAGAAGTTACTATTACTATAAAAGTTACTTTAGCTTTAGTTATTATTAAACTTATAATTACTATAACTATTATAATACTTATAGTTTAAAAAGTATTAATTATTATCTTTATACTCCTTATTATAACTAACTTTCCTTATATAAAAAGTTTAATATTTAATTAGTTATTAACTTTTATAAATTTAAATTAAAGTATATAGATTAAAATAAAACTATTTAATTAATTATAGTAAGTTAAATAAAGCTATAATAAACTCTAGTATACTTTTAATTATATATAGTATATTATCTTATATAAGCTAATTATTATAAGTTTAATATTTAAAAGTTTAATAATAGATAAATAACTTATTAATTAATAACTAAAGAACTTATATATTATTCTTATTAGAGTACTTTTATTAAAACTTAATAAATATTAGTATAGTTTAGTTTATAAAGTAGTCTTAGTAATTTATATAGTTATTAAAGTAAGTTTTAATCTTTAAATATACTATTTAAAATAAGTTATCTTACTTAATATACTATATATAATAAATCTTTATTCTTCCTTTTAAAATATAAAAAAAGGCTACTTTAAATTAATATAGGCTAATACTTATATTTTTATAAATAGTAAAGAATAACCTTATCTTATTATTAAATATATTATATAAGTTATTAGTATATATATCCTTATCTTTATAATATTTATTAAAGTTTATAATTATTTATATATTAATTATTAAGTTTTTTATCTTTATTAATAGGAGTATAAAGTATATATTATATATCTTAAGTTATTTAGTAGGTTATTTAAAGTTAATAAAGTTTTTAAAAGTACTTTTACTATTATTAAATAAAGTAGGAGGCTTATTATTAAAGAGACTAGGTAGTTTAGTAATACCTTCTTCCTCTTTAATATTACTATTAGTAGAGAGATTAATAGGTTAATTTATAGTACCTTTCTTTAAAAGCTTTATTAGAAGTTACTAAATTATATAAAGGAATGAATAGGTTATAGATAAGAGATAAGGGATGAAAGATAGATAATAGGGGTAATAGAATATATTCGAATATTCCTTAGTTCTTATTATTCTTTTATCTAACTTATTTTAAAAGGGAGAATACCTTTTTATTTATATTTATTTTTTAAACTAAATAAAATATTCGAGAATTATTTAATTAATAATCACACGCTAGAAATTAGCTAATAATTAGCTAATAATTATATAATATAGAAACCTATCGAAATAGGTTAAATAGGCTAGCGTGGAAGAAGGAGGGTTAAGGTTTATATATAGACTTTAAAGACCTCCTATATAGAAGGTTCTAGAAACCCGCTTACGTAAGTAGATTACGTAAGTATATATTATAAAGTTATATAATAGTATAAGTTATTAGTATATTAAATATATAGCTTATAGCTAATTAGCCTTTATAATTAATAAGTTATTAATAAAAAAAGTTTTATTTATTATATAAGTAAAAAGCTTTTATTTTATTTTATTATTAAGGGAGATTTTTATTATATAAGTATTATATATATTTATAAATCTTATTTAATATAGTATTACGTAAGCTTATTTACTTATATAATATCTTATAAGCTTTTTATAAAGTCTATAAATTATTTTATTATAATAAAGTTTATTTTTATTTTAAAAGAATAATATTATTTTATTAGGTTCTTTAAAGAAGGAATAAGTAATAAGTATATTTATAAGTATAATTATATATAAAAGATTATAAGTCTTAGTATAGATTTACTTTACCTATAATATCTTCTTAAATTCTTTTAAAATATCCTTATTAATACTTTAAAATATCTTTATAATCTATCTATTAAAGTTCTTAAAGTATTTATAATAAACTTTATTAAAGTCTATCTTAAGATATACCTTAGTATAGAATATAACTTATATAAAAAAGTAAGTTATATTTATATCTTTTATTAAAAGTATACTACTTTATAAGTTAAGATTATAAAACTTAACTTAATTATAAATAAAGTATAAATTATTATAGATTAACTTATAAAAGGGTATTATAATTAGTATTTAGTTTAAAAGCTATACTTTTATAGGTAATTAAGGTAAATAGGTTAATAAAAGATAGTATAAGGGGATTTAAAGGTAAATCTAGCTATATTAGTATTATTAGTATTATAGTTATATTATTAATATAAGTATTATTAAAAGTAGGAGTAAAGGGGAATAGAGTAGAATAAAGTATTACTATAGCTATAGTTTATAGTTATAGTTATAATAGTAGTTAGTCTAGTTTTAGTAAGCTAATTAAATTCTATTAAATAGTATATTATTTATTATAATATATTTAAATATTTATTTTAGTATTAAAGTTAGGTAAATTAAAGGGTTTAATAAGGTTAAATATATTATTTATTATTATACTACTAGTTTTAAAAGATAAAGTTATAAATTATTACTTATTTTAAATATTATTCTAAATATAGAAGAAGCTTATTAATAAGAGAATACTATATATTTTAAGTTTTATAAATAATTATAGTATTTTATAAAGTATTTACTAGAAGTATAGGAGGAGGGATTAGTAATAAAAAGTTCTACCTTTATTTTAAGTTTAAGTAAACCTAGTAGTTCTTTAAAGTATAATAGATACTTATATAATTTTAATATAAGAACTCTATTAATATATATCTAGCTATATTATTATTATATAATTTATTATAGTATTACTACTATAATAAATTTAGTAGAATCTATAGTATTAGTATAACTACTTTACCTAAAGACTTATAAAGAATCTAGTTATTAAAATAGTTATCTATCTTTTTATACCTTACTATCTATATTTACTACCTAAAGTAAGTACTAATTAATATTAGTATAGGTTTTATATATATATAAAGGTTATAGTTATATTAGTTAATTAGTATATTAGGAGGAAGAGCTTATACTTAGAAGGTAGAAGGTTAGACTTTTACTATATATTTATAGATTAGTTATATAACGTTATAAGTAATTATATTATACTTACCCCTATTCCTATAATATATAAGTTTTAATATTTTAAGTTTAAATATATTTTAAAGTTTATAAAGTTTTATTAATTTTAGGTTTAAATATTAAAATATTCTACTTTTTAAATAATACTTTTATATTTTTTAATATATAAAAAAAATAAAAATATAAAAGTAAATTATAAAAAAAAATATTAAAACTTTAAAATATATTTTTTAAAATTTAAATATAATATATTTTTAATAAAATATATATATATATATATATATATTAAATATAACTTTTAAACTAATAAATAGTTTTTAATAACTACTATTTATTTTACTAACTCTTTTTATTATAATTAATACTACTTCTTTCTTCTTTTAACTATTATATATATTTACTTATAATATTATTTTAATATTCTTAGTTAAATTAAATATATAATTCTATAATTTTCTATTTAAAAAAACCTTCTTTATTTTATATATATAAAATATTACTATTATATTATTATATTAATTAAACTAACTATCTTTTTTAAAATAGTAAACTTATATATTTATTAAGGTAATTAGTATATTTATAAACTTTATAAAGTTTTTTTTCTATTTTATTTACTTTATAAATCTATTAAGAATAACTAATAATTTATTATTAATATTTTATTTAATAATATTATAGGTTTATTATTTTATTAAAAATGAAGGAACTTAAGCTATATTAAAAAATAATAATAAATTATTAGTTTTAAAAATTTAATTTAAGTTATTAGAATTCTTTTATAAATATATTTATATAACTTTATCCTTCTCCTCTTCTTCTTTACTACTTTTATTTTATAATAGTAATATTAGATTATTAATTTTATTATTAAATACTAATTCTTATTAAAAGACTTTTTAATAAAACTTTAAATTATTAAATACTATACTTTAAAGCTACTTTATATTCTTATAATAATACTTTATTACTATAAAATTCTTTTTTAAACCTTTTATATTATTAATCTTTTTATTATATATAGTATTAAAATAGTTAAAAAATATAAACTATTTTTTATACTTTTTCTTTTTAATATTATATTTATTTTTAAATATTAATATAAAGTATTTTTATATAAAGCTTTTCTTTTTTAAAATATAAATAATTATATTCTATATAAGTTTTTACTAATATAAATTTAATAAGTTAAATAAACTCTTCTTTTTATATTTTCCTAATAACTTTATAAACTAATATATTTATAGTTAAATATATTTAATAAAAATTATTTAAACTATTTAAAAAGAAGATAAAGATAATAGTTAACTACTTTTATTATATTATTATTTATATATAAAAGTCTTTACTATTAATAATATAACCTTTTATTTTTTATAAAATCTTTAAATTAATAATAAAATTAATATATTTTCTAATTAATTTAAAACTTAATTAATTATCTTTATAAAAAAATTAAAAGTTAGTTTAAAAAGATTATTATTATATAATTTAAAGGGTACTTACTTATTTTTTAAAAGTATAATAAATATTAAATATTTAGTTTCTATAAAACTATTAAATAAAAAAAAGTTCTCTTCTATATTATTATTAATATAATTAATAAAAGATTTAAACTATATTATAATAGCTTATAAATAAATATACTTAATTAGTAATATTATAATTAACTTACTTATAATATAACTTAATAACTTATAGTCTATAATAGTAATAATATAAAACTTCTCCTTCTTAACTAGCTATACTTAATTAGAAAAATAGTAATAGCTTCTAAGCCTAGTAAGTAACTTCTCTATTAATACCTAAATAGGTATAGTTATATATATAAGTAGCTTAGTAAGAAAGTTACTAGGTAGGGGCTTAGACTAGACTAGGAATTGTCGAGTATCTAGCCCTTACAAGGGGGGTGCTGCCGCACGCGAAGTCTAAGTATTATACTGTGGTGGATCCACACAGATACCAATACCGCGTGTCTGTTGCGCACCCGACACCTGGGCCTACGCCACACCCGTCTTACACGGAGAGGGTAGACCGTTGTGGCTTCGATGGATTATTACCACAGTACACTGCATGTTAGCACTGAGAGTAGGTGACAGCCGGCAAATCTACGGAACATGCAAGGCATGTTCAGGGATCTGGGCTGGGCTGGGCTGGACTGACTCTTGTCACTGTCGCACATTGCCCTCGGCAGAATACTTATATTTCTGTAAACTTTATTAATGATCTATGACAAGTCAAGTCCATAAACCTCCTGCCTGTGTGGGACGGAAGAGTGCTGTTCCAAGGTTGTGGGTAAGACAATGCGGGCTAATAAAGGTTGCAATCAATGGGCTGTTATACACGTATCCGGCTCTCACACCCCCACCTGCCCACTTCCCGAACGCCAGCCCAGACGGAACTAGTTTCCACTCTGGATCTGCAGTCTTCCGCGCTTTGGCACAAAAGACATTGCTTATTGCGGTAGTCAATGAGACTGGATCATCTCCTCCTCCACTGGCCTCCCGTGTACTGTATCCAGGCGACCCCCATTGAGGCGTGTTCGTATTCAGCTGTCATGGCCCCACCGTGTGGTCGCAATCCCCCCCCCCGAACTCCTGGAAACAACAGGCACTACTCCCGTTCTGGTGGGGCGTCGAGACCACTTCCCACAACGGTCGACGACCAGATATCCCCAGAGGTGGATGTTCAAGTGAGCTAGCATTCATGCCGCCCGAGACAGGAACCCCATCCATCCCCGTCCCGTCTCACACCCCAAATATATGCCCCACGTACGATCCGGTGGGCGCCCCGGGAACTACCAGGTAACTCGGCGGGATTTGATATGGTCGCATGTCTCATGACCGACCGACTGTCGTGCCTGGGCTGAGTCCCGCTGCTTCCAATATGTTTATCCGTTACTTCGTACTGGACATGCTGCCCTCTTTAATTTTCCTCGGTCTTGCTTTTCGCCCGGCTGCCGGTGCACCGCCCTGATATGGTTCCCACACCTTCGTGACCACTCCTGTATTTGATGTCCTGTCTGTAACATCTTCTCATTGCACATATCCCAAGAACTATCTCCTAATCTTCGCATTGTCCCCGGCCTTGGACCCTGTTGATTCCCCGGGTAGCGACAAAACGAAATAGGCTGCAAGATGGAAAAGATCAAGAACTTCGCCAGCAGTCTCAACGGGACCAGCCATGACGGAGAAGCCGTCAATGGCACAGGAGCCCAGCCTTCACCCGGCGCAAACAAGGTTGGACCTACGAGTCCTCTAGTCGATGACCACCCTACGCCACTCAAGGTCATCATCATTGGCGCCGGCATAGGCGGCCTGTCGGCCGCTGTTGGTCTGCGAAAAAATGGCCACCAAGTCGATGTGAGCACCAGACTCGCAACGCGAAAATCCTCTGATGAGGCACTGACATTCTTTCCAGCTCTATGAACAGTCAAGATTCGCCAATGAGACGGGTGCCGCAGTACACTTGGCACCAAATGCCAATGGAGTGCTGAGGAAATGGGGTATCTTCGCAGAGGACTTCGGCGCTACGCTGACGTATTACATGGAGGAGCGCACCGAAAAAGGCGACAAGGTAAAGGACATTGACCTGAGGGGGATGAACGCACAGTGGCAGCACCCATGGCATCTGAGCCACCGCATCAACCTGCACGAGAAGCTCAAGAAAGTAGCCACAGGCGAGGAGGGTGTTGGCACCCCGGCAAGGCTGCACACCTCCAGCAAGATTGTGAGCGTGGATCCCGAGAAAGGCGAGGTCAGCCTCGCCGACGGAACCACTGTTACTGGTGATGTAATTCTAGGGGCGGATGGTATATACGTAGGTATTGTTGATTTACGTCTTAGTTGACACCCCGCTGACCTTGTTCTAGTCGAAATCGAGGTCTGTCATCAAGGAGACCAAGCTGTTTGGCTCAGGCAAAGCCGCTTTCCGCTTCTTGATTCCGAGGCAAGCCGGCCTCGACGACCCGATCACGAGGCCCCTGGTAGAAAGAGGGAATAATCTGGTGCTTTGGTATGGCGCAGATCGCAGAATCGTCATGTACCCTTGCAACGACAACAAGCTTCTCAACTTCAACTGCATTCACCCTGAGAACGAATCCCATGCCACGGCCAGCGATGGTAAGTGACTCGTGCCATGATACCGCATCATGGAAGTGGTTCTGATGAAAGCAGAGTGGAACAAGGAAGCCGATTTCGACCAGTTCCTCAAAGTGTACGAGAACTTCGACCCAGCACTCCTAGCTCTGGCCAAGAAGGCAGACCGGGCAGGCATTAAGGTCTGGCAGTTGATGGACATGGAAAAATTGCCCACGTGGACGAAAGGAAAGCTTGCGTTGCTTGGAGACGCCGCCCATCCATTCACTCCTCGTAAGTACACAACACACATATTTTTGTGAGGGGCTGTTGCGCTGACGTGAAGCCATTTGTAGACCAGGGTCAAGGGGCTGGCCAAGCCATCGAAGATGCTGCCACCATTTCTGTCGTGCTACCCAGGGGCACATCGCCCGAAGCGGTTTCTGAGAGACTGAAGTTGTATGAGAAGATTAGATATGACCGCGCCCATCAGATCCAGGAGTACTCCCGCCAAGCAGGCAAGGACTGGATAAACGGGAAGCCTCAGATCGACAGTAAGAACAGATATATCATCTTTGGAAAGTCATCATAACTGACAACGTGATCCAGTGATGTCATACACCGCCTACAACTTTGGCCACGACGAGTTCGACCACTCCGAGAACATCTTCAAGCGGTGGAAGTGGAGCCAAAAGCCCAACATGTACTGGCGGATGCCGACTGCTTTTGGCCCGTTCCCAGGACCACGACAGGATGCCTACGGCCGCTCGCTTCAAGAAGGCCTTCAGCGGACGTTCAGCACTGTCTCGGTCAAGTTCAAGACTTCGCGGACCTATCTCGAGACACTGTTCCCCAACTCGTCCTTCCGCTTCAAGAGCCCCTCGTCCGTCTGCCAGGCGTCCATCTCCATGACAGAACTGGACAACATGGCGTGGCTGGGCGGCAATGGGTACCGGCACATCGGGCTTTACATCCACGGGGTGGAGTACGTCAAGAAGGATGGCAGCACGATCCCGGGCACCTACATGCCGGTGCTGTTTGAGTCACTCACCGACCCAATCGTCTCAGGCCGGGAGGAGCTCGGCATGCCCAAGCTGTTCTGCGACGTCGACGTTCACCGTCGCGGAGGCTCAGTACGCGTGGCCGCCAGCTGGCGTGGCGCCAAGTTCATCGACCTCGCTGTCACTGATCTCAGAGAGGACGACCCGGCCACGGAGGCGGGGACCATCGGCGGTGAGGACGACCACGGGATCCTGGTTTGGCGCTACATCCCTGCCGTAGGTCAACCCGGCGTTGCGGACGCCGAGTATGCGGTGGTGGTGCCGCATGCCGAGGAGGAGCCCAAGGCGACGGTGAAGCAGGTCCGGCGGGCGCCGCTGGCGGCCGGGGGCAAGAAGGCCGGGGCCAAGGTCGAGATGGACGGGCTGGACTGGGAGGCTCTGCCTACGCTTCACCACGTGGCGGCAGCGCTTGCCAAGGTCCCCATATATGAGATTGTGGGCGCGAAGGTGGTTGAGGGGACGGGAGTGCCGGATGTGAGTGCTGCCAGGAGGATTGAGTGAGTTGGAAGGCTGCCTTTTGGGGATGACATGGTGGATTGAGCTAGCGGTGGTTCTTCATGGCGTTTGGTTTACGCCTCGACTGGCTTTTACCTCATTGGAGGGTAACCAAGCCAGCATAGCGGGCGTGTGTTGAGCATGGAGATACCAGTATCAGGCAAAAATGGATATTCGCGTGAGACATTCTTGTGTATAAAACATTGGTTGCGCTGTCTCTATAATTTTGAAGCCACTCGGAGGAACGAATCTCACAGTACTCCCCTCTCTTGCAGCAAAGTCAACCCTTACATGATGTCCTGGGATATTCTTTTCTTTAATTCCCCTTGACCCTTGATGAAGCATGGGCTTCGCGCCATAATGTTGGCGACGATGGCATTAACCTCTCCACGGCACGTCAAATGGTTATGGTTGCGAGCAACAGCACAGTAAATCGTACAAGAGAAAGCATGACAGCAGCTGTAGGTACTTAGGTAGCTACCCCAACTATTTTGCGAATCTTCACACACTTTGCTCCCGGTGGACCTGGCGCCACGCCCAGGGATAGAACGGGGCGCTCGATCCCGAGGAGGAGGGCAGTTCTGGGGTCCTGGGTGCATCCCTGACCCTGCATCGGCCCCGCGCTGCACCTGGGCTTCCCCGCCTCCACCTTCCCGAAGCTGGTTTCCCGCCCGCTGGTGATGGCCCGACGACGACAAGCAATGGTAATCGGAAACTGGGTGGGAAAGGGGGGTTCAGTCTGTCGTGGACGACAAGTAATACCGAGATTATGTGAGGGGCAGGAGGCTCCTCCCTCGGGAGTCCAAGGGCTCTCTTTTTTCCAGCCGAATGACAAAGGTTCACGTTTGTTCGTCTCCGAGTCTTGAGGACCGACCGAACTGGCCGACAGGTCTGCCTTGCATTCCAACTTGCTCCTGAAAATAAATCCAGACCTCAGTGTATTTGGTGCCCTCTGGAGCTCTCCTCCATCAGCCTGCAGCTATCACTAGAGATCAAGTCTGAAAGAGAAGAGAGCAGCTTTCTCAAGAGCTGCGCTGTGGAATCACTTCCAGCTACGAACACCATAATCAAGAATACCCCTCCTTTTGGCGGGCTCATACGTTTGTTTACGTTGCCATTGAATCCAAGTCAACAGCTCAGCAATCTTCACAATGGCTGGATCCAGCAAGAACCCTTCGACCCTCCGAAATCCCAACCGGTTCATCACCGACCACAATGAGCAGGGCCTCGCCGTATTCAACTCATCGCTCGCGGAGCCCATCCCGGCTCAGGTCATCAACAACGGCGACACGTTCTACCTGGGCTACACGACCTCGAGCACGCCTGTCGACTTCACCAACAACGCCGACGTGGACGCCTACGCGAAGCATCTGGCTGACCCGCCAGGGATCGTGGTCCCCGGCGGATCGGTGCTCCGGATCGTAGACCTGCGGCCCGGCGGCGAGAGCCCCATGCACAGGACGGTGAGCCTCGACTACGGCGTGGTGCTGGAGGGCGAGATCGACCTGGTGCTGGACTCGGGCGAGGTGAGGGTCATGAAGAGGGGCGACGTGAGCATCCAGAGGGGCACCAACCACCTGTGGAGGAACAGGAGCAAGACCGAGTGGAGCAGGATGCTGTACGTCCTGCAGGAGTCCAAGCCCGTCTCCGTCGGGGGCAAGAAGCTGGGCGAGGACTACGGTGTCGGCATGGCGGGCGTCAAGCCGTCTGGGAACTAAGATGGATGGTACAGGACACAAACACCTGAACAGCCAGCTGGTCGGCTAGCTAGCTAGCTAGATGGACGATTCCACTGTCTCATTTGACAAGATGTGATTCCATATGTTGGCTATGCAATCGGCCATTGGCGCAGAACCATTGCACACCCGTGAAAATCGGATGAGCTCGACGCACGCTCTGACGTTGGACTGAGAAAAGGCGACCGAATAGAGTGCCAGGTGTACACCTAGGTGCCCATTTGTCTTCCGTCTCACCATCTGCCAACACCCAACTGCCCACGCCAAAAAAAAAAAAAAAATTGGCTTCCAGGACCGAGGCTTATAGATTAAGATAACCGTAACCCGTGGAGCCAAGCCTGAGTCAAGTCTGGCTCTGTTCTTTTGTTGTTGCTCCTCACGATGAGATTACGCCTCGCAAACACTAAGCAGCTTCCTTCGCTCTATGCCACTTCTTTTACACACAAGCCAAGACTTCTCTATGAACACTCAATCATCGGCGAATCCATCGCCGCTATATTCTGCTCATGGCATGCTCACCATCACCGGTGATGACGCGTCTGAGGATGTCACAGTCTCAATGAGATACCACGGCAGACTGTTGGTCATCGAGGTATCGGTTTCTAATTTTCACACCTCACCAAACGCTACCAAGGAGTACTTGAGGTACATTGAATCCATTCTTCCAGACAATGACAGCGAGCATGACGGCATTACGGAAACAGATATGTTTGACTGGTTAGCAAACATATTTGACCCTATCTTGTCCCAACTTGCGCCGGACTGTCCAGCTTCTTTTGACCCACTTAAGATCGAAAATGGATTATCGAAGCCACTACTATCTGAATACCTGTTTCCTGAGACTTTTGACTGTAGATTAGAGGCCAAAGATGAAGAGTTTATCCCAGTCTATATCGATAACCATGGTAGTCTTGTTACGCCACGTTCTTTTCTTGACTGCAATCTGTTAGATAAACTTGAGACCTGGACACGCTTCTTTGAGCCCTCGGAGCTTGACGTTGTTTTTCACCGCCCCAAGCAGGCGCTCTGTCTGACGCCTGAGCTTGTGCTTGCCGACCTAGAGAAGTCTGGCAACAAGACGTTGTGTTTCTTTAAGCACTATGGTCTTGTGTCAGAAATACCAATGACTCGTGAGCTTACAGTACACAAGAAATTGCACGATGCGAAGTTAGGGCCAGAGGTGCGTGTGAGCCAGTTACAGGGGATCGTTCACATGCAGGACGAAGATGCCACACTGGGTCTACTTCTGTCGTTGGTGGACCATGAAGAGGGAATGACTTTACAATCTGCTCTACACGATGACCCACCTCAGCATTTGAGAGAACGTTGGGCAAAGCAGGTTAGCCATGTAAGTGCCATCCTTCTCCTGCGTCCTTCCTTTTTTTTTGGAATGTTATAGAACGCTTTGGTTGAGGATCCACAGCAGGTGACTAACACCTAACAGACGGTCAAGGAACTTCATAGGGCGGGGGATGTCTGGGGGGATGCAAAAACTGATAATAACCTCATTGATAAGGATGGTAATGCCTGGGTTATTGATTTTGAAGGTGTGTATACTAAAGGTTGGGTAGATAAGGACAAGGCTAGGACAAAAGAAGGGGACTTATAGGGGCTGGGGAAGATACTAGATCGAATCTTCAATACTTGTGCCGAGTAAGCCGATGTTTGTTCCACATTGAAAGTATCCTGCTACAGAAGCGGAGAATCAAAAGCAATCTTTGATGCACAGTCCTCGAATAAAACCGTGAAATGATAACAGTCAACTCATCAAGGTAGGTCATACTGCTAATTAGGGTAGAACAGTGCGGCTACACATGTGCCTGCTGCTTGCCAGACAATATAGCTTTAACTTTGTTTCTTGGCTGCTTTGACAGCAAAGACTACAATCCCGCAAATGTTCAAAGACTTTGAAGTATTTCCTCTCTATGTACACCTGTAATCCTTGGAAGAGCCTGAGATATTTGCCAAAATAGACCAACCCTGATTCATGACTTGTTATAGGTAGTGCCTATATTTTAAAGGATATTTGCCAGCTTGCCAGCGTGCCCTGCACACAGCCATAGGCGAACTGAGAGAATCTAGTCACCGGGCGACGAGCAGCCAGTTGATCGGGCAGAGGCTGCCCAGATTTCAGGAAACAGGCCTCCGTCCTGTCCATTACTCTGGTAGCGGCGTCAGAAACCTGGCGCGTATTGACTGTGGCGTGAAGGCGGCCGACCTATGTAGTAAGGAGGATGAAGTTGGTCTGATGTACATTAGGTCCGCTCCCCGGGGGAAGCTGGTGGGATGATTTGCACACTGAACGTTAGTTAATGTGAGTAGTCGTGGGTTAATTAGAGCTCGATCGCTGAATGAACTGACTGGGAATGGGAAACGTTGGGAGAAATGTTTACTTTAGTACCTAGGTACCACGGTACCAGGTAGTGACTTGCACACTCCGGTAGAGACTAATACTAGAGGCTAGAGGCCTGTCTGGTTGCCATCCAAGCGGGCAGCTCCACCTGTCGCGGGAGCTAGAGATAAGCCGGGGCAGGCTCATCGATAAGCAACGACTGTGCTTGGCATGGTCTCGTGAGGCAAAGTCCAGGTCCACCACCACTCGATCTGAACGCCCGTGGGCCCCTCCTACCAGCACATCATGTCATACTGGCCTTTCTCGCGATAGAGATGATTCTTTGTAGCCTCCCCTCCCCGGAAGGCATGTTTGAGATTCCATGAATGTCCGTGGTCCTCAGATGGAAACGTCAGGCGGGTGAGTTGCCCCTCCGCCCCTAATGATGGGTCGAGGTGAATTCTAATCATGGCCGACACTGTAGCTTTTGATATACATGAGCCAGACCCCATCCCCGTTCCTTCGCTTCGACTATACGACGACGGCTGCGCCCCATAATCGTGTGCATTTTTCGTGCTTGTTATGCCAGTACATCTAGCACCCTTTTTACCCGACCACGAGACCATCCTCTATTGTAACACACCACCCTGACGAGGGCCCGAGAAGCATAAATGTCGTCACCCGACTATTCCTCCGACTCGTCCTCGGGGGCCTCGAGCGACCACAGCAGTCCGTCTCGAGTATGCCCTTACCGTAACGCCCGATTTCACGACCAGGAATGCTCCAGATACTTCGACTGCCCAAGCCACCAGCTGGAGAGGGCGAGATCAGAGGCCGCAGCGCCCGACAACCAACATCAAGAAGAACGACAAGAGGTGGACGACGAGGATACAAACCATTCCAGCCGAATATCACCTTCAAGCGAGGATGAGCCTGCGCGTGCTGGCGTAGAGGCAGATCCGGAGGCCGATGACGCAGGGCAGGATGTGATTGATCTGACTGTCTCGTCACCAAATGACAATCAGTCGAGCCCCGGAGAATCTCGTCTTGCTGCTGCCTCGTCGTCAGCAAACAATCAGTCGAGCCCTGAAGAATTGCAGTTTGGCGAAGTACAGGACTCAAATAGTGAAAGAGGCGGAACTGAACCACTTCAGCAGGGGGCAAGCCCGCGGGAGCCTGTGGTGATCGATCTTACTGCCGACTCGTCAGATGAGCCGGCTCAACCAGGGCCGTCCAGTTCAAATCAAAATGCCGAGCGTGCGCTGCCTACACTTCCGCAGTCTGCATCCGGCTCTAGCATTTCGTCCCACCGATCCGCAGGCCCTGGGTCTCCGTCCTTTTCAAGGCGGCCTACCACACCACCGTCACCACCACCGGCCTCCCGGAGAAGGACATCTTCAAACGCTTTCGCTGCCACTAGGGCCACTCACCCGCAGCAAAGACCACAGGAGTCTAGAAGACCTTCGGATCTAGTCCTGCCACGGTGGCAGCCCGACGCCGAGGTTACCTTTTGCCCCATCTGCCACACCCAGTTCAGCATATTCATTAGGAAACACCACTGCAGGTAAGTGTACTGGCACGTCATAGACTTGGTTGAAGCTATACTGACTTTTGCATGACAAGGAAATGTGGGAGGGTGGTTTGTAACTCGTGCTCACCGCATCGCATCACTATTCCTTACCAGTATATCGTCCATCCTCCCGGGACACCGCGCCCAGGCGCTCAAAGGCATTCGTCTTCTTTCCTGAGCGGTGAAGGAATGTACGCCGATTTTAGTAGCCTCGGCGGCGGTGAAAAGGTCAGGCTGTGCAATCCGTGTGTACCTGATCCAAACACGAATCCACCAGACTCTCAGGAATCTCCGGGCTCCAGAAGGATCCATAGTAGATCGCAAAGTGGCGCCTCGGGAGTGGCAGCACACGGCCCAGGCCTAACGCCACAAGGACGTCCCACCTACTTCGCGACCCGAGCTGATGATCCGTACGGGAGGAATCGAAGCGTCACTATGGTTCGTAAAGATCTCCAATCGCTGGGTGATTTATGCTGACTCCTTGGTCGTAGTTGCCAGACGGCTCTCGACAAGCTTCGGGTAGTCGGTCTTACCAATACCAGTCCACTCAAAGCAGGATTCTGAGCGGGACTCCGCCCACTCACTATCCCTATGCTATGCCCACAGCAAGTTCTTCCTACCGGGCTATGAGACACCGATCGATGATCGATGCTGGACAGTCTTCTTCCTCCATGGCAGCGGCTAGCAGGAGACCGTTGCCGCCCGACCCGCCTCCAGTAGCAGAGGAGGACGAATGTCCCGTATGCCATCGTGAGCTCCCTTCGCGAGAGCTGGCGAATTTTGAGGCTCTAAGAGAGAGGCACATCAATATATGCATCTCGTCGCACAGTGCTTATGGGACTCCCAGCGGTGAGGGCTCCAGTATGATACCCAGGAGGACAGGCATGTTCCCATATGTCGCCACAGAGAAGGACTGTGTAGACAGTGCAGAGTGCACAATCTGCCTGGAGGAGTTTGAGGTCGGTGACCCCATGGCAAGACTGGAATGTTTCTGCCGGTTCCACAAGGACTGCATATCTAGGTGGTTTGCCAAAAACCCGGGCAGGTGTCCGGTACACCAACACGCCATCCCGTAAGGCAATCCAATCGAGGGAGCTCATGAACCATGGTTGAGGCTCTCGGGAAATGCATCTACACGTGAGGGTGAGAAGTTCATGGAGAGGGAGTGCAGCTGGTGGAAGCCTTCTAGGACTCACGCATCTGGCCGACCCTTTCTGCTTGCTCCATTTAGATTCTGGGTCGTTAAGAGCGCTGCATGGCGTTAGGGGCTAGTCTTTTATTTCCTTTTGGTTCCTTGATTCCTTTTCTTCCTCCAAGCACATGTTGTCTCTTCAATTCGATGTGCATGCTTTTCCTCCGTATTTGAATTCCTCGCCCAGTCATCAGCTCAACTCGAAGGCCTTCATAAATAGCATGGAATTAGACTCGGCGGATTGCCAAGAGAAGCACCCTGCTCACAATCATTCGCTCGCTCTTTGATTCATTTCCTAGATCGTGAAAGAGACAGCATGCTGACTACAGGAGTATCAACCAGTGTGCACATATTTCCGCTTGTCTTGTCGGTGCCGCCCGTGTTGGCCGTGCCCGTCTCCCATGCCTCCTAAAAAGGTCTAAGCATATCCACAGTAGTATGCACCCCAGCTGCTTGGGGGGCGTGCTCGATGACGGACCACGTGCTCTGCGTCTTGCATTTCGAGAAACCAGGAGAGCAGAGGCATAGAGGCTTCTTTGTCAAGGCCCGAGCTTCGTTATTACGTACAAAAACTGTAGTCACCTGCCGATATTTGTAACAGAGACATGGAGGATTGGCTACTGACAGGCTTCCCCAGTGCATCCCGCCGCGGCTACCGACGGCTGTGGGGCGAATGGCGCCCTGCGTAGGGAATACAAACACGCCTGTGAACCCACTCTTATCGTGCCGGGGCATCCTTATCGGGTTGACTTACACCAGAAGGGCGTGGCTTGCCTCTATTCTTTAATTCACGGGGCAGGACACATCACAACAACACAACACACGAATCTTTACCAATTGCAGTTCATCTTGGCCGAAATCACACCCAAATCTCCTCACTAACTCTTCACTACAACCCAATTACACCCTAAAGGTCAAATCGAATTATGAACAGAGGAACCACGCTCCGGGGTCTCCTCACTCCGAGATCGGTTCCCACATCAGGCTGTCACTATCGCATCACTCATGTCTATACCGCACGCCGTTTGATACATGGCTCCCCCAAGAGGCCTCACGAGGTCCTGGGCACCGCCGCCAAACAACCAGAAGCGGAACCATTCCCAGTCCAGAAACCCAACGAAAGGGTGACTGTTAATGACATCAAGGAGCGCAGAGCCAAGGCTGGCAAGCTGGTGGCCGGCGTCGCGGCATACTGCGATAGTGACATGTTCAAGGCTCCCGTAAGTTCCCCTACGGCCACTCATAATCCCTCAATGATCCAGACTAAAAGATGTCTCCAGTCCGTTGGGAAGCCAAATGCCAAGAGATGGGACCGTACGCATTGTTCCCAGCCCTTCCTCAAAAACTTGTCCCTTCTGTACTGATGTGGCACAGGTCATTTAACCAAGGAGTCACTCTCACGCCGCCCATGCATGCTCAAGCAAGCGGCAAAGCACCTCAAGAAACCCGGGCTGATCTCGCTCGGCGGGGGCCTTCCCAGCCCTGAGCACTTTCCATTCGAGTCTCTGAGCATGAAGGTGCCAACGCCGCCGGACTTCAGCGAGGAAGCCACGAAGACATCAGGCGTGACTGTGACCATAGGCAAACACGACGCCAGGGACAACCCGGACTCGGAGTATGATCTCAGCATCGGGCTGAACTACGGCCAGGCCACGGGGTCCGCGCAGATGGTCCGCTGGGTGACTGAGCACACGGAGCTGGTCTTCAACCCACCCTACGCAGACTGGCGGTCTTGCTTGACCGTAGGGAGTACGGGGGCCCTGGAGCAGTCGCTGCGGATGTTCTGCGACAGAGAAAAGGGCGACTCGATCATGATGGACGAGTTTGCCTTCTCCACCGCGCTTGAGACCGCGGAGCCGCTAGGTATCAAGGTTGTCGGAGTGGCGATCGACGACGAGGGCATGATACCCGAGTCGATGGACGACATGCTGTCGAACTGGGACCCGAAGGAGAGGGGCGGCGCCAGGAAGCCGCATGTTGTGTACACGGTGCCGTCGGGCGGGAACCCCACGGGCGCGACCATGGGTGCGCAGAGGAGGCGGGACATCTATGCTGTGTGCCAGAAGCACGACGTCTTCATCCTCGAGGACGAGCCGTATTACTACCTGCAGATGGAGCCATACAACCGCGGGGGTAAGTCGGCGGCCGCCGCGGCCCCGGAGACGGTCGAGGGCTTCCTCGACTCTTTGATTCCCTCCCTCCTCAGCATGGACACGGACGGGCGCGTCCTGCGCATGGACTCATTCTCCAAGGTCGTGATCCCGGGCTCTCGGCTCGGCTGGGTGACCGGCTCCGAGCAGATCATCGAGAGGTATATTCGGCACTCGGAGGTGGCCAGCCAGGGGCCCGCTGGCCTCTCGCAGGTTGTCCTGCACAAGCTACTGGACGAGCACTGGGGCCACGAGGGGTACCTCCGCTGGTTGATGAACCTGCGGCTCGAGTACACCCAGAAGAGGGACAACCTCCTAAGGGCCTGCGAGGAGCACCTGCCAGCCGAGGTCATCAGCTTCACCCCACCGGCTGCCGGCATGTTTGTGAGCCGAAATTACTTCCCGTCTCAGTTCTTCTGTGAATGTTGTTGCTGACTATTGATCCAACCCCCCAAAAGCAATGGTTCCGCATCAACTACGATCTCCACCCAGACGCTGGGAAGCGCAGCATACCCGAGATAGAGGAGGAAATCTTCAACTCGTGCATCGATAAGGGCGTACTGGTCGCGAGAGGCAGCTGGTTCACCGCCGAGCACGACAAGCCGCCCAAGGACCTCTTCTTCAGGGCGACCTTCGCAACTGCCTCGGCCGAGAACATGAACGAGGCGATCCGCAGGTTTGGCGAAGCCGTCAGGGCGAGCTACCGTATGTGAGCATCAGCTGTATGTACGTGTAAGTGACAGGCGGAAACACAGATTTTACCCATGAGGGTATGGCCCTGATGTCGCCCCGAAGCCTAAGGAGGCTAGATGGAGTAGGATTCAGTTAGCGCATGCAAGTCAGACAGCATCTAGCCTTACATTGTCATAGCCTGAATTCGATCTGCCCATTATCTATGGGTAGGATTTTGATCACTATAGGAAGACCCACTGCCCAGATGAGGACTGTTGATCAGCTTTGGCGTGCCGCCAGGTATCACGGAGATTGTTACCGCAACACCGCGACGATTTCGAGAACTTGTATGATAACAAGACAGAGCCACTGCGGCTTACCTAACTCCGGTCTTATATTATGGGAGGTTGCCCTATATAAGGTTAGGATGCTGTCTCATTGGAATTTAGTAGGTTGTCCCTTGGGAGTTTGTGCCACAGGGTGTTATCGTATCCAAGTGTGTGACATGGCACCTATTGCTGCACCGGCGAGCGCCAGGAAGCGTAGCTGTGAATACTTGGAAGTGTGTGTCACGCTTGGTTGATATATTCTTCAAGAGCTGATGTATACTGCATCGACGAACACGTTGCACCGTTCCAGGCAATACTTACCCACCTGGTACATACCTAGGATTGTGCATTTTTGCCCCTGGGTTCTGGGATGCGGTATAGTAACGTACTCTGGCCCAGCCTTCTTCGGGTAAGCCCCCGCGGCCCAGGTTTTCCACTCGTTTTACAACACAGCGTGTCTCATTCGCTGTCTTGCCTCTTGGAGAAGATGTCGGGTCTACCCGCGTCGGCATCTAACGTTGTCTGTGACCAGCAGTGTAGTAATGGTACTAGGGCGCGAATTAGGTGGCGTTCGGGCATCGGGGGGTTTCCACTGTCCGGCTGACCATCACGAAACAGGCGGTCGATGCACGCACTCGCCTTTGTAGCGTATAGCTCGTATTGGCCTGCGGCAGTTGAGAACCACGGGCCCAGTGATGTGCCACCGCACGACGGTGATCTTGGCAATGACAGCCTCATACACTTTGACTCATTTCTGCCTGCGAGACAGGCTGGCCTGACCGCTTTACTCAGGACTCCCAAGAATGATAATCAATAATCCTGTAGTAAGCCCTACCTCCCTCTCACTTGGGCTTATTGCCCATTCAGATCCCACGGGATCATGACCCCTGCAGCTGTTTGCCCTTTTCGGCTCCTACCAGTGGGGCATGCATGTCTGTTGGCAACCTACACCTTTGTCTTGTTCAAAGCTATCGACTCCGCTTGCCATGTCTCTCTTCATTATTTCCCAGGGACACACTTGCCAGTTTGGGCATTCTTTCAGCTTCTTCCACGTGGCCAGCGCCTGGTATTGGGTCTGCTGGACTGACTTAAACGAAATCAAGCACCTACACAGTATCCATTGGTAGACGAGCTGACCCTATGTAAGATTGACGTATAACATTGCGATCTGACGAGCTTGCACGTATCTGTTGCTTGAAGAGAATCGAGCAAGGATAGTCTCTCGAGACAAGCCATGTCTGCCAAAGATGGCATCGATGTGGCCGTCGACAGCAAGGCCGGCCAGCAGCAAACTTCCGAAGGCGAAACCACCAAGCAAGCAGCCCAGAACGAGAGGCAAGCAGTATGGGGTGACTACTTTCGCGTCTTCACGTACGCGAAGAAATGGGATTTTGTCCTGATGTTCGGTGCCGCAGTGGCTTCGTTAGCGGCCGGTGTTGTAAGTCCAAAGAGTATTGCAAGTTCCCTACTTACAGTTGAAAACTGACATTCCCGGAAGACCAATCCTCTCATGAACGTGATTTTCGGCCGGCTCGTTGGTGATTTTACATCTTTTGGCACACCAGGATCGAGCAACACTCGGGTGAGTCTCTCAGCCTCGTCCCTGCCCAACCCAGACTCCGCGGGGCCTAACAGCGCACTGTCAAGGCCGACTTCGAGCGAATACTCAACTACCAATGTCTCCTGATGTTCGTTCTCTTCATCGTGCGCTTCACCTGCAACTACATCTCCAAGTTCTGTTTCCGTCTGATCGGTATCCGCATCTCTGCGGCCATCCGTCTCCACTACCTCTCGTGTCTTCTGTCTCAGACTGTCCACGTTCTCGACTCGATGCCGCCAGGTGCGGCGGCTGGGACCATCACTAGCACCGCCAATGTCCTTCAGATCGGCATATCCGAGAAGCTGGGCACGTTTTTGGAATTTGCATCTTGCATCGGTAGGTCAAGCGAAGCAGCGGCTCCTCCCCCCCCCTTTGGCATGCGCTGGAGAGCAGGCTTTCCGGGGGCGCAATGGCTGCTCGGATGAGCTATCTAGGCAAGCACTGACCTATTCTGCCCAATAGTTGCTTCGACCGTCGTGGCCTTCACCTTCTCGTGGCAGGTTACGCTCGTGACGTCCAGCGCAGTCCTATTCATCGGAATCGCCGTTGGGATACTCGTGCCATTCATCATCAAGGGAACCAGCCGCTCGACTGAGGCTGAGACGAAAGCCGGGGCGGTCGCGACAGAGGCCTTCTCGGGCATCAGAATGGTCTATGCCTGTGGAGCTCAGAAGAAGATGGGAGATAAATACAGCTCCTGGGTCATCGAGGCCAAGAAGCACGGCATGTACACGTCACCTTTCGTTGGCCTGAACTTCGCGTTAGTGTTCTTCGGGCTCTATAGCGCGTTCGCTCTGTGTAAGTGCAGATCGGTTCCAAATCCGTCGCCACATTCCAAGGTCACTAACACGACAGTGGTAGGCTTTTGGTACGGAACCAAGGCTGTCATTGAAGGGAGCGTGGACGGCATAAGCTCCATCGTGATCGTATTGTGGTCGGTCTTTCTCATGGCAATTTCGCTCGAGAGGATGTCGGGGCCCTTGATCGCAGCCAGCAAGGCCACCGTGGCGGCTGCGACCTTCTTCGCCGTCATCGACACACCTCAGCCGGAACGGGGCACTTTAAAAGACCCGGACGTGTCTGCTGATGGGGATATCGTTTTCGAAGGAGTCACTTTCGCTTATCCCGGAAGGCCTAACACCAAGGTCTTGGACGACCTCAACCTCACCATCGAGGCCGGCAAGGTAACTGCCATTGTCGGGCCTTCGGGGAGCGGCAAGAGCACAGTCGTTGCTTTGGTGGAGCGCTGGTACACTTTACATTCGCAGGCAACCATCAGTAAAGCTATCGAGAAGGTCGAGAAGAAACAAAAGAAAGGACCAGAAAAGAAACCAAAAGAAAAGAAATTCTTCTGGTCTCGATCAAAAGCAAAGGACGGTCAGGCTGATACCGAAAATCAACAAGAACCGGAGGCGGCCGAAGAGACAGCAATTACCATCACTCCGGATGAGCAGGGCTCGAGTGAACCAGTACCGCTGAGCGGAAAAGTCGTCACAGCCGGGCACAATCTGGACGAGATCGAAGTCAAGTGGTGGCGGTCGCAGATTGGCCTGGTTCAACAGGAGCCCTTCCTTTTCAACGACAGTATCTACGCCAACGTCA
This sequence comes from Diaporthe longicolla, assembly GCA_000800745.1. Taxonomy (NCBI): domain Eukaryota; kingdom Fungi; phylum Ascomycota; class Sordariomycetes; order Diaporthales; family Diaporthaceae; genus Diaporthe; species Diaporthe longicolla. The sequence goes on from JUJX01000078.1 coordinate 160,146, forward strand.
TGCACGGACTAGTCGGGACACAGTGGGAGCATGAGCTATTAGAGACCAAGAAAGAGCTGGCCAGAGATGCATGCAAAGAGGCCTTCGCAGATGAGTTCATTGACAGGCTACCAGATGGCTATGAGACCCAAGTAGGCGACGCTGGCCTCAAGCTGTCCGGTGGGCAACGCCAGCGACTTGCGATTGCTCGCAGTATCGTCAAGAAGCCCAAGATCCTCATCCTGGACGAGGCGACCTCGGCCATCGACGTCAGAAGCGAGAAGATCATTCAGGCGGCCCTCGACAGGGTGTCCAAGGGGCGGACCACGATCACGATAGCGCACCGGCTCTCGACCATCGCAAAGGCCGACAAGATTGTGGTAATGCAGAAGGGAAAGTTAATGGAACAGGGCACACACGAGAGTCTGCTGAGCAACGAGGCCGGGGTCTACTCTGGGCTCGTCAGAGCGCAGAGACTGACCCTTGGAAGGGAAGAAGACGCAGAAGACAGTGATGCCCTGGAGGACAAAGAGGCCGAGGAGATCCAGGCCATCCTTAGCCGTGAGAAGTCGGCTTCCAAGGCCCTCGTCAGCGGAGGCGAGGCAGAACTCGAGACAGCGTGGAGAAAACGAGGCCTGACTGGCAGCTTCGGTCGACTCCTTTACGAACAGCGCAGCCGCTTCCCTTCCTATGTGCTCGTACTCCTCGCAGCGGCTGGTATTGCCTCTGGTAATCCTCTCCAGTCGTGGTAAGTCCACTCGATTTTCACCCAGACCAGAGGAGGAACTAAATTTCCACAGGCTCTTCGGCCAAGTAATTCAAATCTTCACGTTTATTTTCTCGCCATCTCGCTTCCTCCGCGAAGCCGAGTTCTGGTCACTAATGTGGTTTGTCGTCGCTATCGGGCTGGGCTTCTGCTACCTGGTGCTTGGAATTGTCGCCGTGAACCTTCAGCACTTCATCTGTGCAGCATACCGCCAGCAGTACTTCTCCGCAATTATCCGGCAGAAGATGCTGTTCTTCGACGACGAGAACAACTCAGTGGGCACCCTTTCCTCAAGGGTTCAAGGCGATCCCAAACAGCTCGAGGAGCTACTTGGCATGAATATGGGCATGGTCGTCAGCTCTGTGCTCCAGCTCTGCGGCTCTCTGATCATCGCGTTTGTGTTTGGGTGGAAATTGGCTCTCGTGGCAACATGCGTAACTATTCCAATCGGTCTGGCCTGCGCTTGGTACAGGTTCAAGTATGAGTTAGAATTCGAAAAGTTGTCTGCTGAAGTAAGCCACCTTTTGGCACTTTTTTTTCTAGAGTATTTTCATACTGACATCTACAAGGTTTTTTCTGAATCCAGCAAATGGGCTGCCGAAGCCATCGGCGCCTTTCGATGTGTCTCTTCCCTGACATTAGAGGACGTCATCATCGACAGGTATCAAAAGCTCTTGGATGGCCACGTAATGTCAGCCTATCGCAAGGCTCGCTGGACGACACTTATTTTCGCCCTCTCCGACTCGCTCGCTCTCGCGTGCCAGGCCTTGATCCTGTGGTATGGTGGACGACTGCTGGCCAGCGGCGAATACCAGGTCCTCAACTTCTTTGTTTGCTTCATGGCCGTCATGCAGGGAGCAGAGCAAGCTGGTGTTGGCTTCTCTCTTGGCCCCAATGCCGCTCAGGCGACCGCTGCGGCAAACCGGATCCTGAGTATCAGGGAGAGTCGAGGGGAGAGAGCCAACTTGGTTGATAAGGCAGACGGTGGCAAACAGGACACAGAAGTCATTCCGGACAGTGAGAACGGAATCAAGATAGAACTACGGGATATTGGGTTTCGCTATCCCACACGCCAAGTCCAGGTCTTCAAGCATCTCAACATCACGGTTGAGAAGGGCCAATTTGCGGCGCTTGTGGGCGCCTCGGGTGCAGGAAAATCGAGCACAGTTGCTCTGCTCGAGCGGTTTTACGATGCCCAACAGGGTAGTGTACTGTGCAATGGGAGAGACATCAAATCAGTGGATGTGCATGAGTATAGGAAGCACATTTCCCTGGTAGCCCAGGAAGCGTCGTTGTTCCAAGGTATGCTTCATACGTGAGCTACATGCTCGTTGACAACGTTGACACTGACATTTTCCAGGCTCCATCCGCGAAAACATTTTGATGGGAATTGATGCGTCGGAGGTCAGCGACGCTAGACTTCACCAAGCATGTGAGGACGCTGCAATCCACGACTTTATCATCTCATTACCTGAAGGCTGTATGTACAAGCTTCCCTGTTTCCACAAACGCCTTTCTGATCATGGTGTGCTGACACTCTGCAGACGACACGGATGTTGGCTCGCGTGGTGTTGCATTGTCAGGTGGTCAGAAGCAACGCGTCAGCATCGCGGTAGGTGACTTTGTGTAGGATCGAGACCAATGACAGCTCCCTGATACTGACTTCATCCTCAGAGAGCCATTATCCGTGACCCAAAGGTGCTACTACTTGACGAGGCGACTTCATCATTGGACTCGGAGAGCGAGAGGCAAATATCCGCCGCTCTCCAGAAAGTAGCCAAAGGGCGAACAACCGTTGCAGTGGCCCATCGACTATCTACTATCCAGCACGCAGACGTGATCTATGTTCTCGGGGAAGGAAAGGTATTGGAAGTCGGGACTCATGCTGTAAGCACCTTTCGGATACAGTCTTCTGATACAGTCTTCTTCCTGTCGAAAACGGGGTCCCCTATCTTTACTGGCCACTTCGGATCATGCTGAAGCCACACACTGGTTCAATCGCCCCAACACTTGTATCCGAATACTTCTTGATGATTTTGGTAACTGACACTGTATCTGTAGGAATTATTAAAGCAAAAAGGAGTGTATTACACGATGGTCAGTTCCCAGCTACCCGCAACATGTTTTGGGATGTGGCTAACGTGACCCGTGTTGCAGTGCCAAAGTCAAGCTCTTGACCGATAAGGACTGTATATATCGGGTGTGTTAAAAATAGGTACGGAAGATGTTTAAATAGCAGGCGTTAAGAACGGATCAGCTATCTCTGCTCCCAAGGGCAACTCCAATCTCAATACCCAAACTATTCACTGCGAGGAAGAAATTTTGCGTCCACGAGATCCTCTTTGTGAACATTGAGTTTCCACTGCGTGTATTCACAATTCTATGAACAGACTTGCCCTGTGACCAATGAATCAACTTTAGCTTGCTACAACGCTTGAGCCCTGTTCCAACACTTGCATGTCTTGCTGTGTGAGTAGCCCGGGATAGCCAACATGACCCCAAAGACCGCCAGGACGTATGATCCTATGGTAGAGCCGCTTCCGGGATCTCCATGTGCAAGGGACCACCATAAAGCTAGAGATAGACTGGTTCCGACGCCCACAATTGACATCGCAATCAAGGCGTGGCACATTTTCATTCGAAGAATATTCTTCGACTCGCTGGAAACTCGGCGAATGGGACTTCCGCTCTCTTGCCGGAGCATGAGATGATTAGCTGTCAAGTGGCGTTGGTCGTCTAATGTTGATCATCATCTGGAACCAGCTCCATCAGGTAAACAGTGTCCCAGTGCCGATAATCTGCTAATTCGCTCATATCTTCTATCATATAGTAGTGACAGTCCGCACTGCTGATGGATTTATCTGATGGCCGAGCAGATCCTAGAAGTTCATCACTCCTTGCGAGGTTCGTCGTAATGAATTCCTGATAGCATGCATCTTCTGAGCAGAAAGCTGCACCCAATCTAGCCCCGAAACTGCGCTCGATGAGATCTGATCATGCGCTTCAAATTGAGCTTCGTTCTCTCCTCTGAGGACGTGGCGATGTGACAGGGGCTCGTTGGCTTTCTTCAACCAGTCCACTTGAGTGAGCTTCGTTGGGATGCCCGCCCGAATGGAAGCACATGCTGACATGGCGGGTAGATGTTGTGTGGATCAGTCCTTTGGAAACTTTTTAACGGAAGAGCTCCTCTTCAATTTTTAGATTCTAGTGTTCAGGAGTATCCAAACTTCCTAATATTATCCTTGCCTCCAATGTCAGAAAATAACAGCAGTGGAGTTGTTTTGGTCAGGCCGAGGCTGCCAGATGAGCCAGCTCAGCCACAACGGCTGAGCTGCAAAGTGCACAAATATCTCCAAAGGAATCTGGCCCAGTGCAGTTACTTCAAGCAGCAGGCAAGTACACTCGGCACAATATTCAAAAGCCAAAGTGAGGACTATTGTGGTTTGCTTGAAAATTGGCTCAAATCCGATAGTCACAGACTCTCCTCTTATGTCGCTTCCTCCAAGCTTTGGCTCCACCGCTCTATAAGCTGGCAACTCCTTCTCTGAGATATTCGATATGCCATGAATGATGTGGTCCTGTGCTGTCAATTGCACTAGGCCCTGGAATAGATGGAGCGAAGTGGTCTTGAATGGGGACATAAGGTGCCCAGGAGTATGTACATAACACAAAGTGGATTCGCTCGATTTTGCCTTCATCATTAGGAAGATGCTGGGGGTTGTGCTGCTGTTTGGGTTGTCCAAACCTGTTGTCATCGTCTCCTGCTTCCTCCTACAGAATGCTGCGGAAGGGTAGAGTTGATAGAACAATGTCAATGAAAGCATCAATGGTACATACCTAGGTACTTCGCTCTATGTGTAGAGTAGACCGTACAATACTAGCTTGGTACGATCGGGTGACACTGAATGAATACCAAGTTCCCTGTCCAGGTTTGATGTTCGCCACGGTAGAATTATAAAGGTCTTCCCACTCTTTATCAACGGCTGGATCTGCATGCGTCGGCTATCTCAAGTGCTCGCTGAACAATTCAAAAATTGAATTAGAGACGCATAGTACTATAGAGGTCTGGTGCAAGATTACAGAGGCTTTGAATAGGCTTGCGATATTATGATGTTAATTATGTGGCCTGTTCGATACCGCTGTGGAACAGGCACTGGAGGAACATACCAACCTGTATCATTCAATTGACTCGAGGGGACTGAATTGAGATGGACGAAGAAGCATGCTCTTGACTGAAAGGATTGAACTTCCTAGGTAGCCGACATTTATCACCAACACTGCATCATACACATGCAGTACAAGTCACCTCAATCGCTATGCATGGAGTCATGCTGCAATACATTGCCCTCCCGCAGGGAATGGTCCCTAGATATGATCAATAGTCTTTGTAGCCATGAGAAAAATAATTGTCAGCTTCGCTAGGAATTCCTCAAGTGCTCAAACAGAGGCATACTCTTCCAAGTCCCCAATTTCTCCAATGCCAGAGCAAGTAAAATCTGAACGGACCAAATCGATTACAATCTTCCGGGTCTTACTACCATTTCACCAACAGAAACATAGTGAAAGCTATGTCTATTTCGTGATTTGCTAGACTCTAGTTTAGTTCACAGTGATCAAACTGTTCATATGCATCTCTACTGGGCAAACACCTCACGTCTTCACCCAAGAATCAGCAACGCCCTCATCCCATCCCCAGAACTTCCATATCCTTTCCAGTGTCTGGTCCGGGTGAGACATGGGAAAATCATGTCCGCCGGGCACATGCTCAGCCCAAAAAACGTTCTCATCCCCGCCAACAAGGGGCAGCACATCTTCCCTGTAGTCCTCATCATTGACTATCTCATCTCCCAATCCGAAAATGAAGCACGTTGTCTTGGGTTGCCTCCTTGCGATCTTCCTCCACGCATCGTGTTGGTTGATCATCGGCGCGTACCTCAACGTGCTCATGAAAGCCGGAACGAAGCCCGCATGGTTTCTGACCTGCCAGTTGACGTACTTGAGGACTTTCCGCTGCAGAGGGCCCGGCGTTTCAGGAACGGCAGCATCGGCAATCTCGCTCGTCACGGTCGTCTCGATGGCCTGGTCGCCTGGAAGCTGCGTCTTGGGCGTAGACGCACCGCTCGGCCCGCCCTTTGACTTCCTCTTTGCGCTCTCAGCGATAGGCTTCTTCAACCTCCACCTCGTCATGATTTCCACCAGCCCCTCGGGCACCCAGCCGCTCCTGAAGATGATCTTGGCGGCGGCGCCGAAGTTTTCCTCCCGGATCATCCCGGCCGGCGCGAGGAGGATGAGTGACTTGACCATACCGGGAAACGCCGCAGCCAGGTGAATGGAAATGCCTCCCCCCAGAGAGTAGCCCACGAGGTGGAATCCCCCATCCTCTCCTTGGCCGGTCCATGCAAGCTCGCTCGAGGCCAGCACGCACAGGGCCTGGCTGACGTAGAGGCGCTCGTCGTGGGGCAGGTCGCCGACGCCGTCTGAGTAGCCCCTACCAAATAGATCGAACAGTAGCACCCTGCACCCGCGCTCGACCAGCCCGTGTGCAATGTGTGTGAGAGTCACTGCCGAGTTTGAGGTCAGCGGTCAAGACATACACTAGGTCTCACGTTTGAATGCTCTAGGATGGATCCAAGCCATTTTTCAGGTTGCAACCTCCCCATGACAGAAACCCTGTGGGTGAAATCAAGGGATGCCAGAAACTACTCACTGCACGACGTGGAAATGCCATGTATGAGGAGGACCTTCCTCCCGGAAGAAGGGCCAAACTCATCTAAGCAGGTTAGTATGTCATCACAATTACTTGAATGTTTAGGGTCCACGAGGGTTTAAGGGATGAAGGTTATGCACCAGCCGGGCTGCTTGAACGTACAACATCTAATAGATCCGTAAGGGGTCGGAACGTCGCGGGCCCCGGGGAAGAAGTCGGGCGGATAAAGAAGTTCTGACTTCTCCTCGGGAGACAGGCGGGATATTTGAGAGTCGAGCGGGCTCCGGAGCACCGGGGGCCTCCTGGGGTAGACAACTCGATCCAGGATGGTGTAAAGGGAGGCTGTCGTGACCGCCGTGGTGAGCACTAGGATGCTCGTCTCGGGTGCCGGGAGGGCCATCTGAATGGCCCTCTGTATGAAGTCCATCTTGAAAGGCTAGGCGAAATGCTGGCGTCTCATGGGTCTGCAGGTTTGTTGGTTGTAGTCCGTGTTGGGCAACAACACAGAGAGTACGGTTCCTAGGCGGACGGATAGATGGTACCTGGGAGTCGGCCCTTGGTTCGGGCTGAGTGGGCCTGGCTCAGCTCTGTTTACACCGTTCGGTACAAGGAAGACCGCCTCCTGCCAAAGAGCAGAAACGTACACCAAGAAGAGATTAGTTTGGGTTTTTTACATGGACATTTGAAAAAGAAAACATCAGAGGCATCAACGTAAGATTAAGAACGGCACTGACGACGGTGGCGGTGCCTGTGTTGGGATTTGGCTTTGGCTTCACAGCCAGCTGATGTCAGGGGGGGGGGGTACACGTGGGCTCCAGTAGCGGCACTCCTCCAGGCCATGTGGCCGCATCTGTCCGCCCCATCCTTCCCGCTGAGAGTACCAACCTTGTATTGAAACATGCCTAGATCATTCATCCAGCCAGCCATGGGACAACCTCCAGTAGTATAACCTCCTCACTGAGAATATCGCAAATCGGTCAGACGGGCAAGATAGCACGTGCTGTTATTAACTTATTGCTGCAACACGATACCGAAATCTATGTACAGGAAGGTATAATGTCCCTGAGCCTGTCTTTGCTCATGCTGTAAAGTACTTATCAGAGTAAGTCAGCCGGTCCAGTGCCCTGAAGAGACTGAGAGCAAGTCGAGCAAGGACGTCCACCAAAACCTCCAAGGTGCTGACCGCGATAGCCCCCGCCGGCTGCTCTTCATCCCCCGAAGGCTCCTCATCCTAGGTGGCCGGGTACTCGCAGCCGGTCGCGTTCGGGTACTGAAGGCACCACTCCATCTGGATCGGGCTCGCCCTGATGCCCCTGCTCACCAGACGCTCCCTCTGCGCGTTCAGCCTCGGTGCCGCCGTGACCTGCGACCGGTTCTGTCCGCTCGCGTCGGTCCGTCCCGACCAGAGTACCTCCCCAGCGGCGCCGGCCCTTGGCCACACAAGCGTGTCCAGGTTGTTGCTGTCGATGGTCTCGGACCAGACGGCCACCTCGCCGCCCAAGACGAGCTCCGCCTCCGTGCCGTTGAGGCCCTCGGCTGGATCGTGCGAGTAGACAAGCTCCCAGCTCTTCGTTGGGCCGCACCAGTCGTTAAATGGAGTGAACTGGGACCAGATCTCATTGCCGAAAGTGAGCCACTGGCCGCGACCGCAGTCAAGGTACTGCGCCACTCATGTTAGCGTCGTCGTTGCGCCCAATATCAGGGTTTGCGCACGGGAGAACTCACCCAGAAGTTGTAGTTGCTGTCGATGACCTTGTGGCCTTTGGAGGCAATCTCAGCAACAGCACCACCACCCAACCAAGACTGCACTACCACGTCCTTTCCCAGGGAGACGTTCCACTCGGTCACAAGCTCCTCCCACACTGTGGGGATCAGGCCGGCATTGCGAACGCGAGTGTGCTGATTGTCAACAAACGTCTGCAGCAGCGGCTGGAGCACCGCGCTGTCGTTGGTGTTCAGGCCGGGGTCGAATCTGGAGTCGTTTGCATTAAGCTCATCTCCGCCCGTGCCCCAGTACTTGGAGTAAGGCGCCACACGCGGGAGGATATCGTCAAACATCTTGCCGAGGAAATCTTCCACGTTGGAGTCGTTCAGGCGGAAGGCGCCACAGGGAGGCTGCGCGCAGTAGAAGAAGTAAGGGCGCGCATCATAGGCCACGACGAGGTCCGGGAAAGCCTCGCCAACAACACCAATGTGGCCAGGCATATCAATCTCGAAATAGACCTCCACCCCGCGGGCAATACCGTACTCCTGAATAGCCTTGATGTCATCAGGGGAGTACACCGAGGACGGGTTATAAGCACCCGTGGCGGTCAGCTCAGGAATGCTTGGGATCTCGAGGGGCCAAGACTGTGAGTCGGTGACGTGCACGTGGAGCTTGTTCAGCTTGTTGTACGAAAGACCGTCGATGGTGCGCTTGATGTCGGCCACAGGGAACCAGTGCCTCGCCGTGTCCAGCATAAGTCCACGGTGCCCGTAGACCGGCGAATCCTCAATCTCAATTGGAGCGTTGACCAAATACCAGGCATCGCCCGCCGAGTGCTCATAAAAGAGCTGGGTGAAAGTCTCCAAGCCATGCAGGACGCCAAAGGTTGACTTTGAGGACAGCTTTGCAATTCCATCCTCACCGATACTTAGGCTGTACCCCTCGTCGACGTCTGTGACTGTGGGATCAAAAGTAGAGTTGCCAGCATCCAGAGTGATTTCCAGACAAGAAAGGGGCGTGGCGGAGGTATTGAGCGCCGGCTCATATTTGGAGAGCGAATTCCGCGGAACAAGGACCCATGGCACAAAATTCTGGTTGAAAATGTTGTTCATGGCCCTGCTCACAGCAGCAGCTGTGATGTCAGAGCTGGTCAGGCTGGCGGGCTCATTGTTGGCCTCGAGGGTCAGCTGTACATCGAAAGCATTCTTAGTATACACATCATCTTGAAAGGACAAGGAGCTCTCTTGAGTAGACCACCGTACAGATTCGCCGTTATAAGTGACCTTGACGTCCTTGTTGATGAAGAGGGGTGTGCTGCCAGAATTGAAGGTGGGTTGGGGGACTGGCCACAATCCTCCTAGTCCCTGAGCGGTGACAAGGTCAAGGACCGCAAGGAAAGGTAGAAGCAACCACGAAGCCATCTTGAAGTCGAATCTGCAGTGAAGCCCCCTGCGAGAGTGCACGACAAGAGGACGTGGTCTGTGAGTTGTTTCTGGTCGGGGAGGAAACAAAAAAAAAAAGGCCCCAAATGAGCGAGTGGGCTTTTACGGTGCGGCGAGGAAGCTCATCCAGCAACAAACGGTGGTTGGAGGGCAGCCAGTTAAGTAGTTGGCTGTCAGAATGTTTTGTGGGTGGCGTGAGTGACTGGGCAGAGAAAACAAAAGCAAAGCCTCAGTCAAGGAGGAGGAGGTAAGTGATGGTCTCGCGTGAGGAGGTGAGGAGGTGAGGAGGTGAGGGAGTGAATCGCATTTATTTATTAGACTTTAAGATTGTAATTGGCGAGCCCGGGCAGATGCAAGGCCTGGGGGCGTTGTACAAGATCCTGGAAGAGGCGGGAGCATCAAGTGCAGTAGTGCCGATCAACGTTGGGCCGTCAAGGGTCTACTGGGCCTCTGGAGGGGAGACCTTGTTGGCAGGTGGGCCTCTTCCAAAGATAGGCACCCTTGAGTTCTTTTGCCCAGTGGAGTGAACCAACGCGGCAGGGTATTAGTGGTGGCGGGGCGTTCCTCTGGGCACGCGTGCGCGAGACACGTCCTGTCCTGGGGAAATCGCGAGGTGAAGCTCCAGAGCGTCGTGAGGACAAGGGCAATGTTACGTTGCTTTAAGCATGCAGAGATGGTGCTATGGTCTAAAGTAGGCAGGCAGAGAGCAGGCAGGACATCATAAGTGCCGGCCAAGAACTGTGGCTTCCCGGCGGAGAGCAAGGTGTGTGTGTGGGTGGGTGGTGTGCGAGTTTGGCAGACAAGCTACCGGACCACCTATGTAGACTAATACACACTAATAGCTTATAAGTCCATAGAGGCCAACTGATGGATGTGTGATAGCGCCCGTCTGTCTGCAAGCCACCGGCGGGCAGGGGCTCGTTGGGAGTCGGGGGGCATGGGCCAGGGCATCAAAGGAGGATTGAAAAAGGAGTCAAAGAACCAGAAACCCTCCGACCGACCCGGCCAGTCGCTTCTGCCAGGACTGCGACCCACCAGCGTTGATCTCAACCTTAATTCTTCAGGAAAGGATGCGTGCGTAGGACGCACCAGCCGGGTGGAAATGGATGGGATGGATGGATCAGTGAATGAATGAATGGATGGATGGATGTGGCACAGAGCGGGGGCTCTTGCCGAGCGTCATGCGCGAACCCTCAGCTGTTCGACTTTGGAAATACGAGTGTCCTAGCTAGCAGCCACAGAAAGAGTTGAAACATGTTCATCTGAAGGCAACGCTACACTAGAACGCAGCTGCGGGTGCCCCACGACCACTCAGTGGTGCACTATCAGGCCAAGCCTGAGGCAGGACCAGGGTGCACAGCCTTCAGGGTCATGCCACCCAGGAACCAACCGCAGCGTGTAACTGTGCATCTGTGTGTAACGTCTGCTGAGATGGGCACACATGCTACCACCAAAACGTCTGAGATCCATACGTCAAGATAGGCCTATCGCCATCGTTTTTCCAAACTGCAACCACTCCTTCATGACCGCCTCCAACTCCGAATTCTGAGCACGTCTTCTCTGCATATGACACCTTCCACAGCAACATGTTGTGCTACCCAAATCAATTCAAGTAGTAGCGGAATGGATGTCCAAAACCCTGTGAGCTAGATGGAGGCTGCCCTGTATAACCTTAATAAAGGGTGTCTCATAGGAGTTATCTGTAGCAGGTGAGAAGGGATAGACATTATTGCTGCGTTGTGGACACCGGAATAGAGTTCATAATTATCTAGTGCTTGTAAAAAGATAATTTAGCATCTACATCCTGCCTACAAAATACATAGGCTCACATATGAGCGTTGTTGGTGGCCAGAGACAAAGGTATGTTGCATGAATATACTGCTACTAGCCCTATCTGTTATCGAAGACTAGGTCTTTGAGATTCTAAAACTGTTGAAGGGGCCTCCTACAGCTCTACAGGAGCATGTGCACAAATCCCAAGCAATACATTTATATATAGAGTGAGGTCAACAGCAAGAACCGGAAACCCACCCTGCCTCCAAGATGAAAGACTCCGCACCCTCAAAGCTCCGTGAACATGCCACCCGGAAAGAGCCTGGACTCCATGTGTGATATGCCAACGTTGCTGGGCTCTCGAGTACATGACGAACGAAAAAGTATAGATGGCTCGTCAAAAGCTCCAGCTGCCTGCTTATTCCTGCCGGGGTGACCATTTGGGAGCGTGTGGGGAACATCTCTTTGACGTAGTCAACAATCTCCGGGTTGGAAATGTACAGAGGCTGGTGACGGCAAGGTGTTAGGGTGTCACACCGAGCATGACCAGCACGCATGTTCGATCTGGTGGCGGATCTGGTGGCGAATCTGCCAGCAGCCCTGATGATGAGCAGCATGGCGGTAAAGAGGTCATGTAGGATGCTGTCCATCGTGTCTGGCATTCGCCGTTCACTCCTGCTTCTCCTTTACTCAACCTGTGGAGCCCACTCATGTCCAAATAGCTTAAGACTATGGTATCATTGATGGCATCCAAGCACTGCTACAAGTTGATGTGACAGGCTCGGAAGATGGCTTTGACTGTTTGGATATGTGCTGCTTGAGTTTGTATGCCCTTCAACTTGGAGTTATGGTCTTTTGTCCCCGGCATCTAGCGGGCAAGTAGTCCTGGACTCGTGTCAAAATGGCGGCACATCTAGCGCAGGCACATCTAGCGCAGGCGGCTCTTGCACAATTTGGGCAACCAACCACCTTTGTTACCAGAGAGAGGCGTGAATATATCCTACAGATGGGAACCATCCTCGTGTAAGGTATCTAGGTATGTCAACCCTGGATTCGAGTAGTTGTCATTTTTCTGATGAACCTAGATATGACTAATGTGTATTGTATGGTCTGTACCTGAGATTTGAAAGCACTCGAACAGTTGGAAACACGCCCTTACTGCTCCCTCCCGCAGACTAGGGGTCGAGGGCAACTTACACATTAGTAAGGGTTCGCCTAGCCTGAGCACGGACCAAGAGAGAGGCAAGGCTGGCACGTCAGTCCGTCCCCTAGCGCGATGGCTGGCTGACTGACACCGAGCAAACTTCACAGTCGAGTGCAAAACACCTGTGGCTTCTCAACCTCCACTTCACACCACCCCTTGCCAAACCAGCAACCCACGAAACTCACCAGACTGCCTTTCTTCTCAAGGCTCGGACTGGACCTGGCAACTTGCATTTGGCCTCTGCTTTGACATTTGAGACAGAGCGAGCCAACAGCCCCACGAGCTGCGACCGCACATCCCTCGGGTCGCACTTGTCCCTCTCGCCAATCCATTGTTGTCAAGGTCGTGCCGCAAGCCCCCTTGCCATCGACTAGGAGCGCCTTCTTCCACCGTCGAGCCCGCCTTTGTCGCGGCTGGTTTCCAATCGTTTCCCCTTCTTCGCCACACACCTTACTTCCCGCCTCCGCCGTCGCTCGCCTTGCCTCGTCTCGCCTCCCACCTCAACCACCACTTTCGAAACCACCCACAATGCCTGTCTCAGTCCAACTGAACACGCCTCTGGCCGATGCCCTTAACTCTGCCATCCAGCCGAAGCTGGAGCAGTACGGCTGGGCTACTGGCGGTGCCGACGATGCCGCCCTCACCGAATACATCATCCTCATGCTCGTGAACGGAAAGACACAAGAAGAGGTCACGCGAGAGCTGTCGACAGACCTCCTCGGCCTCGACCCCAACGACGCTGGCCTTCTCGAATTCGCAAATTGGCTGTTTTCGACCATCGATGCCCTCTCAGCCCAGTTTGGCTCCGGCGACGCACAAGGCGAGGCTGCGACGGGAGCCGCGCCAGCGGCCGCGGGCGCTCCTGACGAAGACCAAGACATGGACATGAGCACAAATGAAGGTTTCGCGGAGTTTAACGCGTATGTAATACCAAAACCCGAGGAAAAGCTGGCACAAAACTAACTTCTACTAGGCCTACAGGTCCAAAAGCCATGCGTAACGGTGCCGACAGAGGGCGCGGAAAGCGGCTAGTAGGACAACTAAACCGTGCGATGGACAGGACGCACGAGAATGTCCTCCACCGCGTACGCGGCGCTACTGGGAACGAGAGGATCAACTCACATACCCGCACACCTCCGACTGGCCCCCGCATGGGTACAGGACGACAGCCTCGAGGGCCGAATCAACGTGCGGCCAACATTGCTCACGGCCTCGCAAACATGAACCCCATGTCTAACGGCCCACCCGGCATGAACGGTGGGGGCATGGGCCCCATGAATGGCTGGGGGATGATGCCCGGCCAGCCCCCACAGTCAGATCTGTTGCAGATGATGGAGGTACAGCAGCAGATGCTGAACCAGATGCAGCAACAGCTGATGATGCAACAAGGCGGCGCGGCGAACGGACAGGGCCGCGGGAAGTCGTTATTTGAGCGGACACAGCACCCCAACCAACGAGGCAACTTCCGAGGCCGCGGCGGCCACCACCAGAATGGTCGCAACCACACACACCAGTCGGAGACGTCCAAGCCAGACTCAGGTGAGCAAGGCGAGGGTGACCAGGAAATGTCCGGTGTGACGCGTGAGGCGGCAAACCCCGACGAGACGGTCTGCCGCTTCAACCTGAGTTGCAACAACAAAGACTGCAAGTTTGCCCACCAGTCACCTGCCGCGCCTCCGGGAACGACCGTCGACGTCCAGGATGTCTGCAGTTTTGGTGCAGCTTGCAAGAACTTCAAATGTGTCGGCCGGCACCCCTCGCCTGCCACCAGGACGGCACACCAGAGCGAGCAGGACTGCAAGTTCTGGCCCAACTGCCAAAACGCTCGTTGCCCGTTCAAGCACCCGTCCAAGCCGCCTTGCCGTAACGGTGCGGACTGCAAGACGCCTGGCTGCGAATTCTATCACAACCCGGTGATGTGCAAGTTCCGGCCGTGCACGAACCGATATTGTCAATTCAAGCATGAGGAGGGCCAACGCGGGTCGTTCCCCGACAAGGTCTGGACAGCGGATGGCGCGAAGGAGCACGTGAGCGAGCGCCAGTTTGCAGATGCGAAAGCAGCGGAGGAGCAGGTGATACCGGGCTCAGGAGATGACGCAATGGGCGGTACCGAGGCGACCGTGACGAGCTAGAAGCCAAAGCAGTACGTCTTTCAGGTGCACTCGGACGCTGAATCGGACGAGTCTGGCATGGTCGAGTGAGGCCATAGGAGGCGGCAGGTTTGGGATATGTGTACCCTGTATTATACAAACCTATTTCATTTCCAACAGGGTGTTACAGGTCTAGGCAGATGATCGGCCATAGTTGAGTGCCGGCTGGAAGGCGTTGGGAGGCTCAGTCAAGATAGGAGAGATTAAGCATTTGTGGGATTAAGAGAGTGGGATCACACGTCCATGCTGGCCCTGGCAGTCAGAGACGACTCGAGTTCGGAGAGAAGATAGCGCCATGTGTACAAATCATTGATGTTGAGGCCCTGCGCCTCCCAACCCACAGTTTGGTTCTTATGCCGTGATTGTTGCTTTTGCTTGACATTTTCCGCGGTTTGTGGGACGTGTTTCGCACAGCCTGGTAGGCACAAGACGTATTCTTTGGTAATGCTCAGCTCGTCCAACGGGCGGCGGTTATTACGGCACAGATGCTATTATTGTGCCCGAAATTCTGGACTCCACACCAACAGGTACTCGAATCATACGTAAAGCTATTTCAGGCAGACTGATTCCATTTGTGCTCGCTTTTATTCCCACCATGGGACACCAACAGACAATTCAGGGCCGAGGCTCATTCCCTCAAAGAGGCACAGTCTGGCGCAAGTACAGGTGTGCCCACAAGTACAATCTCGCATGGCAATATCTTGGGAGGACATGGCCGAGAGAAGGGGCCGTTAAAAACAAGCGAACGGTGTCTCTAATACAGAAATCTCGGGGGCAGAAAACATACGGGCTGGCTGTAAGCGCCAGGTCAGACAGCGTCACAGCCAAAGGGAAGAAGGATCAATGGTTGGCAGGTGCGATTTACCCAGTCACCCAGGGAAGCAGCGGCTGGGGATGGGGAAGAGGAAGGTGAGCCGCCGACCCACGCCAGCCGAACTGCAGCGCGAGAGACAGCTTTCCCCGCAGGAGGCCAGGCCCCCAAAGTCCGCGTATTGACACGCTGGCCCCCCGCGTGCAAATTAGGCCCGGGGGGACTTTTGATGGTCGCAAAGTTCCCCAAGTCATCGGCGTCGGCCCCCCCTGTGCCACTTTTTGCCAGCCACTGCCAATGCTTTCTCCCACCCCCCCAAAAGCTCCGCCTTTGCGACGCGTTCCGAGAAATTTGATCGTGGCAATTCCCAACGGCGGCAGGGCAATCCAGCTCAGATTGCGACCGCATCTCTTCCATCACCAATTGACCGCCTCGCATCGCGCACACTAGCCCGTCATCGTCGGATAGCTGTCGCCGGCCCAATTCGCCGCCCCCGTTCCTCGCATCTCCCGCCCTCTCCACACCACACTCGCAGACGACAAGAGACTCTGCCCGTCCGGCCCGGTCTCCCCTTGCTCAAATCCCCCCCCCCCNCTCTCTCCCACCAGCCACCACCTCATCACCTGCCGTTGCCGCGCCCGCGCGCCCGCAACCACCGTCAGCTGTCGCATCTTGTCGCATCCTGCCGCACCAGTCAGTCAACATGGCTGCCCCGCGCAAGCGAACTCGTGAGATCGACGAGGCCAGCAGGGCCGAGTGCCCCTTCTCCGTGCGCCTCATCGACCCAAAGGACAGGGACCCCAAGAAGAAGAAGCGCAGGAGGAACGACGATGATGCCGACGACAGCCACAGCAAGATCCCCGTCCAGATGTCCCCCTTCGCCCCCTCCGGCAAGTTCAGGAGCTTCGAGACCATGGACATCCACTACATGGTCGAGCCCTCCAAAAGGTGGTCCGAGATGACAAGATACAACAGTTTTGTCCGTATGTTACCCCTCCTGCTGTCCCCACCTAGTGTCTCCCACTGCCAGAGTCCAGAGGAGGAACCTGCGGCTGTCTTACTAAAACGCACGTCTCAGTCAACGGATCTAAATACTTCAGTGACAACTATATCTTTGTCGCGAACGAGGACACCATCGAGCGGCAGAAATCCTTCGCGAACAAGGAGCAACTCGGCCCACGGACTAAGAGTAACGATGACTGGGTTGCCCGCATTCTGGAGATTCGCGCAAGCGATGAGCATCACGTCTACGCCCGCGTGTACTGGATGTACTGGCCGGATGAGCTGCCACAGGGTACTCTCGATGGGAAGAAGACTGTCCAGGGCCGCCAGCCCTACCATGGGCAGAATGAGCTGATCGCGTCCAACCACAGTAAGTCACGCAACCCGTGCATGAAGGGGGTCACAAGCTGAGGCTGACTTTTCGTCCCAGTGGATATTATCAATGTTGTCTCAGTCACTCAGCAAGCGACTGTCAACCAGGTGACCGACGAGAACGACGACCAGATTCAGAGCGCGCTATACTGGAGACAAGCCTTCGATGTCCGGACCCAGGAACTCTCGGTAAGCACGTTGCCCACCTGACAAGCTGGGGATGTAAACGGAGCTGACACCCACCACAGGCCATCGAGAAAGTCTGCAAGTGCGACCAACCCGGGAATCCTGACAAGGTCCTGGTGGGCTGCCCCAACGAGACATGCAAGAAGTGGCTCCACGAGGAATGCCTCAAGCACGACATTCTGCTCAAGACGTACGAGGCCCTCGGCACCGACAAACCACACAAGGCGTCCGGCGTCAAGGAGGAGAAGGTGGAGGAAGAGGAAGCTAAGCGCCCTCTCAGTCCCGTCGAGCCCGGCACCGGCGCCGTGGCTGCTGAGCTCCCGATCCAGGTTAAGACTGATGGTGAGGGGGAGACAGTCAAGGCCGCCAATGACTCTGTCGAGTTCAAGGAGGAATCTACCGCCGCGACCGAGGAAGGTTCGGTGCAACCGCAGAATGGCCGGGTGTCAACACAAACCCCGACCACAGACGCGCCAGCCCGCAAGGGCGGCCGAGGGCGCAAGAAGGCGGATGCGAGCTCTGCGAAACCTTACGAGGGTCTCTTTGAAGCGAACTTCAAGGTGGACCAGGACATGTTCGAGATTACAGACCTTAGGGAGGGCATTGAAGGCGGCGACAAGACCTGGATGGAGGATGTCAAGTGCCTTGTCTGCGGCACGCGCATCTGCTGAAACACAAAAGTGCTTCACAGTACAGCGCCGAATTTCTCATGTGGTGGTTTCTCATTGGGTATGTTTTTGTTACGGGGTTGCATTACCTCTCATGATACGAAACCCTTTTCTTCAGTCAGCTTCAAAGCGCCGAGGGCGAGTATGACGTATATCTTGCTTGTTGATCAGGAGGAGTACGGACAATGGCAAGTTGCTCGGTTTTTTTTTGGTTTTTTTTTTATCAAGGGCGTTCTTTGGAGGGGGAGCAGGCAAAAGGCTCTCATTAGAGTTACGTTTGTACATTCGAGAAGGGGACGTCGTTTGCCCACAAAATGAATATCCTGTCCTTAATTTATATACAATCTCCTCCACGCTCGTTTGTAGTTGTAAGTAACTCCCATTATGAGTAGCTTTCCGCGTCTGCAATCACTCGATGCCCATCTGCACTGTTGATCTAGAAGCCATTGGAGAACATGCTTCACCTAACACCACAGGTCTAGTAAGAGATGCGGGGGTACCAGGAGGTACCCTGGCCGTCTAATTTGAACTGAGAGAAAACGAATTTCACACTGGCCTCTCTCCAAAGACTACGAACTAAAGTCAAGATCTGCATACAAATCACACCTCATACGCCCTCGCTATGCTCACGAACAAAACAGAAAAAAGAATGTTACGAAGGCAAAGATGGTCACCGATACCTCTCAGCTCCCGCGACGTTCAACATCAGCATCATGGCTCAGCATCGCCTCGCCCTCACCAGTCCCAGGCTCCACCCGCTCGCCCGCGTCGCCCTGCCCGGCCTTGTAGCCCTCGATGACGGCGGCGAGCCTCTCAGCCTCGAGCTTGCCGCGCTCGGCGTTGACGAAGTAGATGAGCGGGGCGGGGAGGCCGACGAGGCAGGCGAGGAACCAGAAGGCCGGGCGGATCTCGCCGGTGGCGTCGATGATGGAGGCGACTATGAAGGGGCCGAAGACGCTCGACCCCTTGTCGGTGATGGCGTACAGCGCGTAGAAGGCGGCCTCGGACCCGGGCGGGATCAGCTCGCCGTAGAGGGCGCGGCAGTAGCTGCTCAGCCCCCCCAGAACGAAGCCGTACACCCCGGCCAGCGGGAACATCTCCCAGGGCTGCTGGAGCCCCAGGACCCCCCACCCGCGCACGAAGGGCAGGTAGCCCAGCAGGCCGTAGAGCGGGATGAGCTCGAACAACGCGATGCAGCTCAGAAGCGTCTGGTGAGGCTTAAGGCTGAACCGCCGCGAGATGTAGGACCACGACAGCGCGCCCGCGATGCCGAAGGTCGTGGAAATGACCCCGATGAGGCCCAGCGCCCAGGGTTCCATCTGCAGCGTCGTCTTGGCGAACAGGATCGCCGTCGACGAGGTGGTCGCGATGGCGTCCGAGAGGAGGAACCACGCCGCGAGGAAGAGCATTATGTCCAGCAGCCGCCGCGCCAGCGAGATGGTCTTGAAGAGAGACTTCCATGCGTACAGCGTGTAGGCAACGAAAGCCCTGACGCCCTTGCGGTTCTTCTGCGCGGGGAGAGGCGGGCCCGGCCGGGGACGCAGCCATACCGCGGCGGGGATGGAGAAGAAGGCCCACCAGAAGCCGATCATGAAGAGGACGACGCGCAAAGACCAGATCGAGCTCCTCATTTGAATCAGTATGAGGATTGCCACGCACTGCAGGAACAGTCCCGCAGCGTAGCCTATGCCTATCCCCTTTGCGGATATCTCTGTCGACAGCGCGAGCTCCACCGACGTCTGGTCCTCGTGGGTAAGCACCTTCCGCAGCCTGTGCGCGTGATGGCGCTCGTGTTCGTCGACCAGCAATGCGGTGCTCGAGCTACTGTCACGGAATGTCTCGGTCTCATCGTCATCCTGCGAAGGCTCCAGCCGCTGAGACTCGCCGTTTGGCAAGGCAAGATCAGGGGTCGATGTTCCTTGGGGATACAGCACCTTGGGGTGGTAGCGGACTAGAAGAGGAAGAAAGCTGTTCAAGAGAACAAAGGACGCCCCAAATGAGACGTTGCTGATTATGGCCAGGAAGGCTCCAAAGATGTACGTGTTCTTCGAGACGAATATGTAGAGCATCACGCAGGAACTGCCGAGCCAGGCGAATGCCAGGAGGAGCTTCTTGCGGTACTGGCCGTGGTCCGCGAAGGAGCTGATGCTCACGACAAGCAGGGCCTGCAACAGGACGCTGGCGCTAAACGTGTACATGGCGAAGCTGGCAGTGTTGATCTCCATGCCCAGGACGTGGACGACGCACTGCTTGTCGTCGTCGCTCTTCTCATTACTGGGGCCGCATGGCTTCCCGTTCTTGAGCAGAACGCCATTCTCCCTGGCTAGACTCTCCAGGAGGATGGGAATAAATGAGCCTGGGAGTGTTAGAGACCCACAACCCTCAAGGAAACTGCCTGCAGTCAAACGACATACCGATAGCTATTACTCAGTCAGAAGGTCTGTTCGTATTGGCGCAGGTCTGGGCCGACGGATTTACTCACCACAAATGACGTAGGTCTCAGCCGCGAAAGCATACATGTACCATCCCCTCAACTCCTTGGGGCTCGTCTCTGGAGGGTGAAGGCTCAGTCAGTGTCTCGAAATGTCAGTGAGCGAGTATAGTGTAGGACTCACGCCTCGTGTCCTCTCCAGAATAACGGAGTGGTGGCGTTGGAGGGTCCGGGCTGTGATTGGGCTCGGAGTCGGAGTTGCGGTCCATGTCCTCGGATGTAGGGGAGATGCTGGCGGAGCGCTCGTCATCGGCCTCGAAAGAAGAGGAGTGGGAGAGAAAAGATCGCTTGGAAACGTGGGACTGTCTCGAGTATAGGCGCGGCAGAGGTGGAGGGCGTGAATCCTCATTCCTCGGGGCCATAATACTGGGGGCGCAAGGGATCGATCGTATGGTGAGCCGTGCGACCAAGCTTATTTTGGGAGGTGGCGACCACGCCTGAGGGAGTGGGAGTGGGAGTGGGAGTGTGTGGGCGTGTGAGTTGGCCCGGTGCGTTGGGTGCTTGTGAGAAGGGCGAGTGAGAATCAAGTCAGCCTGTGTGGAACGTCAGGCCCCCATGCACGCACGTGGAAACGCCCGTTTGAGCGCGGTACCGTCGAGCTGCCGCTTGCAGGAACAGCCCGGGGGAGCCTGAACTCAATTGCTGAAGCTTTCCTGGTTGGCCCTGGGCGGTAATTCGAGCACTGCGGCCTATGCTTGATGGTGCAGACTGAGGTGTTCGAGGCCGATGATGGCGAATGTCGAGCATGTCCACGGGACCGACCGAACACCATCAACTGAGGAGACCCGTGACGAGGGGGCGGGTAGATCCGCTGACTGGACTGCTCTTGTTAGACCACAAGCCTAACCGGACGGACTGGATGGACTCGACGCGACTTGGACCCACCACCCTCACTGTCTTGTCTCAAACAACCCCATGGTTTAAAACAAGGGTGCTAGACTATTACAATCTGGAGTATTCCCTCCTTAGTTGACAACCCCACCGAATCCTATCAGATTATGTGTGCTTTGTGCAAGTCATCAGTTTCCTCGAGCCGAGGCATTTGCTGCTTGTCCAAGCTACCGCTTTGTCTACTGCACGCACTTCTGCTCGTCTTCACCATTTCACCAACCCTTCTCGTTTCGCTTTCCTCACCACAGTTACCTTTGTCCGATAGGAACACATACTCTGGCTGTTCGCACGAGTGGATGACCCACACTCCAGGATGTGCATTCACATATAAACCTAAGGTATATGGACCCCGCTTGAGAGAGCCGTAAAGACTATGCCTCAGGTCATGATCCGTGGATCTCCGTGTGCATTTGAGAACATCATGTATTAGAGCATCCACCCAACCGCTGCTTGGATTTGGGTCTAGTGTCTGTTCTGGAATAGGCATCTTCTCTAGCTAGCAAATGCTTGTCTCAATCAAGAATTCAACTCGGCCGAATTCTGGTGGCACCGAGGCGTAGTGCTTGGCCCTATATTGCTCTGCAATTGTGGAGGCTCGTGAAAGCAGTGGGTCTCAGCCTGCCCTGATGCTTCTTCTGAGCACGAGAGGCCTCGCCCTCGGAGGCCAAATCTGTCAAGGTGAGGTCGTCACGGCCCAGAGAACCGGGAGTCTCAATAGTTCCAATCAAGGCCGCATAAGCCCTTGCCCGATCTCATCAAAGATGGCCTGAGATATACTCTCCTTGGGTGTGCTCATAAATAAAATGCACCAAAGACCAGTCCGAGAATACTCATATTGGGTACCTGGACCTAGGCTCCTCGAATACTTATTGGACGAGTCCAGCATAGCCTCCATGATGGACCCAGCAACAAAAGGTTAATTCACACTGTCGGCATTCGAAACCCCACTGAATGGCAGGTAGCCCTTGATGTTAAGGCATGACCAATCGCCCCAGCCAGCTTACCCGGATCAACTAAAGGCAATATGGATAAAAACGGCCTATTGGTAGTCTGCACATACACCCGTCTTGGCCTTTGTGACGGCAAATGCTAAAGTACCCTTGTCCATGGCACACCCCAGTCCTAGCAATACCTCGGATTTCATTTCAATATCACGGATCATCACTACCGAGCTTGCGCCCCAATAGACCCCTCAGAACAAAAATAACGATGTTGCCTTCGATGGCCCGTGAGGTATCTCCACCTGTGGAGAGTGAGCGGCTGTGGAGGCGCTTTGATGTATAGTCCTGTTCCTGGCGCTCAGTTTGGCCACGACCATAAAAAATGTCGGACGACCATCTCCGAACTCAGGGGCTCACGGGGTATATTTGAGGCTGAAGAGGCTATATAAACCCATGGCCTCGCAACCGTCCAATGTGGATGTATATCGAAGAACTAGCACAAAGGCCACAAGCCGCTCAAAATGAAGTCAGCTCTGCTTTACCTCCTGGCACCTCTCCTGGCTCTCGCTGCCCCGGCGGCTGAGCTCGAGGACCGCCAAGCTGCCACCAGCATCGACGCGCTCTTCAAGGCCAAGGGGAAGCTTTACTATGGCGTCGCCACGGACCAGAACCGCCTGTCGACTGGGAAATCGGCCGCTGTGATCCAGCAGAACTTCGGCCAGGTTACACCTGAGAACAGCATGAAGTGGGATGCGACTGAGTCCTCCAACGGCAACTTCAACTTTGCTACCGCCGACTATCTTGTGAACTGGTAGGTCTCTTCCTTCCTTTCGGGGACAATACGTCAACGACTCTTGGAGAACCTTACCTAGGTACCGTATCGAAGCGTCTATACCCGTGAGAGGTCATAAATGTTGGGCATGTATGGAGAAATTAGATCGTATTGAAGAGCAGGTGGCATCTGAGGATATACCATTGATGAAAAGAGACACATCGTCTGATTGAAAATTTTATAGGGCTACCCAGAACAACAAGACTATCCGTGGCCACACTCTGTGCTGGCATTCGCAACTCCCGAGCTGGGTTAGCAATATTCGCGACAAGGCACAGCTGACCTCGGTCCTGGAGAGGCACATCACGACAGTCATGACGAGGTACAAGGGCAAGATCAGGGCCTGGGTGAGGTGATGCCAATGACCGGATTGGTCATCGTTTTCGGGGACAAGATACTGACTGGTGGCTTCCAGGACGTGTGCAACGAAATCTTCAACGAGGATGGCTCCCTTCGTTCGTCTGTCTTCTCCCAAGTCCTGGGCGAGGACTTTGTCTCGATCGCTTTCAAGGCTGCTCGTGCGGCTGACCCGAGCGCCGTTCTATACCTGAATGACTACAACCTCGATTCTGCGAACTATGCCAAGGTCACAAACGGCATGGTTAAGAACGTCAAGAAGTGGCTTGCGGCTGGAATCCCCATTGACGGAATTGGTATGTTGTCTCCTGTATAGCCCTTTCTCGCTGTGCACCTTCGGGGTAAAGCAATCTCAGACAGGGTTATTGACTGACATCCTTTTTACAGGCTCCCAGGGACATCTCTCAGGTGGTGGTGGTGCCGCATTTGGCGGCGCTCTGAAGGCACTCGCTGCTACCGGTGTCAAGGAGGTCGCTGTCACAGAGCTTGACATCCAGGGCGCGCCTGCGAATGACTACAAGCAGGTCACTCAAGCATGCCTCGATGTGTCCACCTGTGTGGGCATCACCGTCTGGGGAGTCCGTGATGCAGACTCTTGGAGAGCTTCTACCAACCCTTTGCTGTTTGACAACAACTTTGGCCCAAAGGTGAGCACAAGTCTTGCGATATCCCAGTATGCACCAGTCTAGCCCTTGGCTAACATGGAACAGGCGGCTTATAATGCTATCGCCGATATGCTGAAATAGGTCAGGTTCGACGGGGTGAGTTCGTAGATGTGCACAGGCTTGGCATATTTGTGGCCGGCGAGTCTACCACAATCCAGACAGAAGCCCAGCATTATCAAATCCTAGCTTGCAAAATATAAGTCTTGGACACATTTCGCGTTCATTGCATCTAGAAGATGAACCGAGCCGCTCGTTCTGTTTGTCAAGACCAAATGCAAGCCCTTTCCATGCACTGGGCGGCATTCATCTAGGGCCAATAAACTTTTTAGAGTCACCCGGTGATGAATTACGTTGGCACCCTTCTTCGGCCAGAATTAGTCTTCCAGGGAGGTTGCCCCATAGGAAGTCATCATATAGCAGGTTCTCCCATAGGATTTTGGGCAGAAATACAGTGAGGAGTGCCCAAATAGCCTACCTAGGTACCTAAGGTATTGTATATCAATGCTGTGGCCGTGCGCTGTGCACCTAAGGCTGGTGAGATGTAGCAGTTGATTGGTCAAACTCCCCTCAATAACTAGCTCACTGCCACAGAATCAAAACCAAGTTAGAAGTGATATACTGGGGTGTAAAAGGCTGAGTAAAATGCGGCGTGCGAGAGGAGAGGTATGGGATTGGGGATGGAGGAATAGGGGGGAGGGGCGAGGTGGACGGCCCTGGCCAGCCTTCTTGACATGGGCGATCTTGGGTCTTGAGCGCGCCGCGCTCCTCCTTAGTAACTAGGTACCCAAGTAGCTATGAGGTCCTCCTCAAGCATCTCAATATCTTTTCGCTCGTCGAAGTGGTCATCTTGTCACTAGCGCCTTCGTGCGCCCTGTCCGGGCCGGTTATTGTTGTTGGAGCGCTTCGGCTCCTGTTGAGCCCTAGCGGCTTGGATGTCGGCGGCTATCTCGCTGAGGTCGTGCTCGGTAGTAGACCATACGGTAGCGAGCAGTGAAGGCGGGTATATCTGGGTCGGGGCAGGGAGAATGGGTTGCCGTGTAGTAGGATAGAATAGGTTCTGGCTTAATCCATACCGTGATTTGCCAGTTGTGCGCACCAGAGAGGACCACTATGAACATTGATACCTTTCTCGCCACCTCTCAACTGCCACATTACTTCCATGCCTTTGAAATTATAACTATGATGTTTATCTTGATCTGACGGTTAAGAGCCATTGTTAGTCGTTCTTGGAGGGAGGGTGGTCAAATACGCAAATGAGGGTCATAGTGACCTTCTTCTCTACGCACCAAAGCACGGTATGGATGTGTAATGTATGTATGTATTTGAAGTGCCCGTGGGCTTGTTTGGCCTGTCATGGGTTATGGGATAGTACCTAGGATTATCGAGGAGATGAAGGTACCTACCTACTAAACAGTGTTGTTGTCGGCATTGTATTCTTTTCAAACGCTGAGTCTCGGAGTATTTAACATTGTGTGAATACGCCATATACGAATTCGGACGTATGCAATAACAACGAAACCAGCTTGGCAGTATTTTATGAGAAGCCCTGTTACGTCCAGAGGCTCTTCTAAAGCCATAGCACTAGCTGAACTTTAGTACTGATTGCCATCTCTATTTGGTCGAAGCTTTTTGTTGCATCAACTCTTCGTTTTCTTCTCTTAAGACTTTCAGCACTCGAAAGTCTTTACTCAATCTGCTTTTCAGACGATACACACTTGACTTCTCAAGACACAAACGTCCCATCAGTTTTGAGCAAACCCATCAAAAGCCAGGACACGGGCTGTTTTTCCAGCAGCTGTTGGCAAACGAAATCAGGCCGCCTTTCAAACCGATTTGCACTTGCTGTGGGAAATTTGTCCCTCATATACGGTACGATTTGGCTAGAATCCAGCTCCCCGGTCTCTTCACTTTGGGTTGAAAATATTTCAATTGAGTCTTGCTCTAGATGTCCTAACTGAAAGCGGTTTCTGCCTATTTGAGCTGGGATTGGATCCCAGAGATCCCATGTTCATCTAAGAATTGCTTTGTTGTGTTTCTCTGCTTCTAACCATTTTTGAGAGTCTCTAGGTAAACATCTTGACGTTCGCTAGAATTTATCTGATTGGGCTTCCTTTTGCACTCGCTTTGAGACACTTCCAAGGTTTCAAGTTTGAGAAGACCAAAATTCGACCAACACGAGCTCCTCGAGATACCAAGTCCTCCCCCCCTCTGAGAATCATTCAAATCATCGCAGCACACATTTAGCTCTTGCGAAAGACAACAAGAATAAGGGCTCCTCGAAAGCAACCCCGACAGACCGAGGACGGCTCACCTGCTTCCAGTAATCCAAGCACTCCGAAGAGGCGCAAGGGCGACGAACCCCAATCTTCGCCTCCCACTCCGACCTCGAGGAGCAAGAGCAACTCGAAACAGACGCAATCTCAGGCACGTTTGACAGCTGTGAAGAATGACAATGACAGCCCTACATGGGAGCACTTGAGGATGATCAGGATGCATGGAGGCAAAGTCAATGACGAGTGTTGGCTGACGGGTTACCTTAGTTACAACACCAAGTATCTCTTGCGAAACTAAGGACTGAGTCCGATGGTCCTACAATGGGCTGTTGTACAGTATTTGTTCAAGTTCACCCCGAATGAAACCGGTGCCGCCCTGACCATGCTCTCGGAGACGGAGGAGTTAGCGACGAAGACGTCCAAATTTATCTGGAGGCTTTCAATGATGTAGACGAGATCACCAGCACTTACATCACACCCTAATGAGACGAGGCAGCCGAGCCAAAGCCGAAGCAGATACCCACTGAGAAGCGTGTGGAAGCTCTCGCTCGGATCCTCATCACTGTCAGCGAAGAACTCAACGTGCTGACTGGCCAACATCTGTCCGATGGTGAACTGCAAGCATTCTATGCAGAACACAAGGGAACGCCGGAGGAACACGTTCGCAGCCCCAACGAAATGCCCTACTTTGGTCTGCCAGACGTTCCACTCGATCGTCTGCACAGCCCTGAACTTGGACCGCTTGAGGTCAACGGAAGGAAGGAGCACGTGTGTGAGAGATGGACTCGGATTCTGACCCTTCTGCGATATGCCAACACCCGAGTCTCGAAGAGCAAGTACAACATGGCCGGCTATATCAGTAAATGCCTCAGAGATTCGGATAGGCAGCGCACCGCGCTGAGCCCTCGAGCCGCCTTCTTGGATGCGGCCTACAAGCATGGATGTTGACAAGACCAGGGAGATCAGGGAGAAGGGTCCGAACAAGCCACCGCGACGACCGATCAACTTTGAGGCTGTCTGGCTGGAAGATTTCCCGGAAAAGCCCAGAACTCAGCCCGACACGCAAGAAATTTTGGGCGGATAAAGGCTTGAGAGACGATTTTGGCATTCCGGAACACGTCGAAGCCCCGAAGTTCGCTTTCCCAGGCAGGCGACCAACGACTCGCGATCCTCGGGAGTTCCCTGATCACCCCCAGTGGAGGGAAAGTCTGCGGGCTCAGCTATTCTTGATCGACTTGAAGCTCGATCTTTACCAGGTGTATCTGACTGATAGGAAGATCACCAAAGGTAACATTTCACCGGAGCTACCGGTCAGTGGGCACGAAGAGTCGGCACCTGAAGGGGAGCCGCGATACGTCTGCATACGTGACCCTTCCGTTGAAGACCCACCTGTGGACCATCTTCAACTTCTTGAACTGGTTGTGAAAGGCCAGGACACCTAGACCATCGCGATTTTGTGTCAGCCGCTGAGTGGCTCAGAAATCAGCCATTACCCTTGGGAGACTATCCTCTCATTTCTGGCATATTCAAGGAGCAGAAGTTTGTGGCCAGAACTCAGGGAGAATTATCAGTAGAGTAAGGCCCTGAGGATAAGCACGAGCAGTCTCCGCCTGCGACAAGACAGCCCAGGGAGCTGCCAACTTCCCGACGGCTGGACACTTTACGTGAGCAAACACTGAGAGCCCTCCAAGTCCTGCGAGCCTCGGTCCAGAAGGGAGGCCCTTGGAAAGAGGATCGAGACAGAACAGGAAACATCTGATATTCATCTTGACATTTTTCAGATCTCCTTCAACGGTGAAGAGCACCAGAACCAGTGCTTACACAACTTTGACGTCCATACCAAGATTGGCCAGCTGCAGTGGTCTGATTACATCATTCGGACGGTTTTGAAAAGCCTTAATTTTGCGGGAAGATCCACAACTTGGAGCAACGAGGGCTGGCTCACAAGGACACCAAATTTCGAGGCCACGAGAAAGCAAATCGATAAGGTACGACACATGCTTGACGCGCAACGGACAGTAGAGGCTGAGGAGGAGGTAAACGTCTACCAAGGGTTAAGAATTGGAGTGAACATGGAAGCTGATCATTGACCACAAGACAACGGCCTCGCCCCAGACTCAAAGAAAGACGACGCACCCCCGGCTGATTCTAGGAAGGATGAAGAAAAGCCGACGACGGAAGCGATCTCCCAGAGCATCACTCAAGCTGCCGCCTCTATGTCTGTTTCTTCCGAAGTATGCCTCGGACCACCACTTGAGCCGTGTTGTGCTGCATTTGGTTTTTGGAGACTGGCTACAAGCACGGTCCAAACAAGCAGTCAACCTACGAGTCACCGTTCTTTCCAACGAACAGCGGCAGCCGATTCCTGGTCCATCAAGTCATACCGTGTCAAGTTCATAATAATCAAGCTGATCCGGAAGATACTCAACTTGCCGGGTGCCTCCAAAGAGCAAGGGCATGCTGCGAATTGGCTCTCACAACATATTGCACAGACATGGTGCGCAGTTCTCGCGGACAAGAAGGGACTTGACAAGACCTTTGAGACCATCTCAGCCATCTACTTTGTTATGTGGATAGCGAATCACTTTGTCAAAGAGGGTGATGTTTCCAAGCCGACCCTGACACTCTATCTATCGACAGAGATTCTCAAGATCTGGGACAAGGAGCTTGCCTACCACTATCCCAGAGTTAAGAGAATAATTGCCGCACATGTCAACAAGGAGACGCTCGCGCACAGTGTGCTGGCGAGGACCCCTGGCCGAAAGGTCTCGCGTATGTGTGGAATGTGAAAGAACGCAATGCCGAGTAGATAGTCATTCTACCGACTATGGAGACGTATGCTTCACGGGGGTTGAGAGTGGACCGAGAAACGATACAAATTCAGGACCATGGCACTGGACGAGGCGCAGATGATCCGTAACACGACGACCAAGGCGTGTTAGGTGGCGTGCTACATATTACGAGCGTTCCGTGGTGATATCTGCCACACCATCATTTATGAACCAAAGGTAGCTCCTGAATATGTTTGACAAGGGAAAGGCCACCCAGACAGTCATCTTCTTGTGTGAGCCGTTGATGGGGAAAGTCCGCCATTACCCGTGGGAGTCTACTGTTCACAATTCCGCCCCCTAGAACGAACCCGAGGTGGCGGATGGGAGGGAGGAAGAGTGCCCCAGTCCAAGTTGAAAAGATCAAGGGCAAGTGCCCAGGCAGCTACCACTGCACCAGCGACAGAGGGATGACCTGAGCGATTAAGTAATTAGGTAGAAATTCAAGACGCGATGAAATTGAAATCCCCCCCGAGACCACTTCATCAACACTGAAGACAGAAGGCTCTAGGCCGGATATCATTAAGCGACAGAAAACCACACCAGAAAACACGGCCCGATTGTTCACGACCAGGTGGTCTCATTTCTTGAGAACGCCCATGACCTTGGCCTTCAACTTGTCAGCCAGACCCTTGTGCGTGCCCTTCTCCTCGCCCTCCTTGTGGGCATGATGAACATTGCCCTCGCCTCCCCTGCCAGTGTGGTACTCCTGGTTCTCAGTAGAAGGCCTGGTAGCCGCCTCGGGGACGACCTCCCTGTCCGTTCGGGGAGCGGCAGCATTGGTGTCAGAGATGTTGGCGGCGCCTAGAAAACCTGTCAGACAAGTTTTGGGACCACCAGAGAAGAGGATATAAAAACACGAGCGCTACTCCTCTGAGAGTGCGCAGTCGAAATATGCCCTGCAGAAAAGCCTGCACTGCTGGCTTTCTAGCTTCCTGATCGAGCAGGTCACGCCACATTGCCGGGTAGGGTTTGGGCGCTCGACCGGTGGTAACAACAGAGATAAGAAAAGTAGGGCCCGACCCATGTCGACTTGGCCGTGGCCCCCAAGAGAAACATCACGTACCTCCTCGCCCTGTGCTCACGCCAGTGCCGGCCTCTCCCTCACGGACAACCTCGCCATCAGTGTACTTGGTATCATCCGGGTACACATTTCCCTGGCCACCCCTCCCGTGGCTCACTGGGGCGCTCATCTTGATGCTTTCTCTGGTTGTAAAGGTGTGGGTCTTGAGTGGAGGGTGCGGATACGTTTGGAGAAGTGCCACAGCGCAGGGACTGGGGTGTGGAATGACTGAATGTGGGGGATGACTTTTGCTTCAGTTGGGTCAAGGCCGGTGGGAGGTGCAGGCGGTGGTGACGATGGGGGAGGAGAGAATAAATACAAGTAGAGCTCAGTTATCAGCTGCGGCTAGAAACAAGGTCACAGGAGAGTTTAATGACCAGCCTCAAAACATGACAGCTGCGAGGTCGGTTAGAACGTCATGGGTGCTAGACGCGGGATGCCGCTCTCTTAGCACAGATATCACACTAATTAGGGCCGTGATTGGCTTGGGGGTGTACACACAGGAATTACTAAATCGAGCGACACAAGCTCGTGGCCTGATGCCGATGAACTGTTGGCCCTCCGGTACCACGCTCACATGGACTGGCTGACTGGGCATCCACCACATCAGTGTCACATGGTGCAACACATAGCCGTGCAGATCTCAGCATCTTTCTCTGGACAGAACATCCTGTTTCAGAGGAGTAACTAGCAGGCACTTTCCCTTATAATTTCCACACCCCATCTTAGATATCATTTACTCTGAGTGACTGCCCTCGCTTGTTATGACGTAAAGTCTGATAAGAGAGTACCCTAGGCAGCTACCGACAGGGTTATGACTGTTCTGTCGAGGGCGGATAAGACAAAGAGGACCTCGAAATTCTAGTCCTAAGACAACCTTGGGAGTCATCACCTCAAGGTGACGAGCAAGCACATAGGAAGGTATTTGATTCTGCAGTGAAAGTATCTTTCTCTACCCAAGTAGAGGATGTTCTGTTGGACAGGACTTGCTTTTCGTATCGGGGGCAGCATCTGGACAGCTGCAGCGTGCCCCTCAAGTGCCCTTAAGAATCGTCTGCGCTAGGCCCCTATTGGAAACATACCCAATGACAGAAAACAATGAAAGGACAATGAGCAGTATGAGACAACTCGATACTTCGCCATTTACAAAAGAAACAAGACATAATCGGCCATGAGGGCTTAAGGCCTGGTAACTTATAACGGAGAGCAAAATCACGTGTTTACGCGGAGGGTAGTGTAGCCTACGCGTCGGTACACTCGCACGCGTGGGAAAGTGGTAGTGGTTTAGCTACCCCACCGACGCGCTATCCCGGACGCCATAGTCTTCGGGGTTTTTTGAGCAATACATGCTTAGGTACCGTGCTAAATGAAATCGACTGTAGTCTTGCCACTTTTGCCTACTATTTTTTTCTTTCAACCTTCCCAAACGTCACCCCCCAACTCAGTTGAAAGTCAAAAGCCCAATTGTTCACATATCCATCCAACCTACTGCTGTCACCATTGTACTTGAAGCATGAGTTCCTCCCCGTTCACCTCGCCTGGGCGCGAGGTTGTCCCCGCGACCAGCAGCCCGCCTGCTGGTCTCGAGGAAGACCCAATCGCTATCAGCTCCGACGACGACGATCTGATGCTGAAAGCGTCTGACGCGTCGCCCTACTTCACACAACCCACTCAGATCCTCAGTAAACCAGCAATCAAGCCGATTACCCAGCCGACCCAGCCGACCCAGCCGACTCAGCCTACTCAAGCAACACATGTCACTCAAGCCACCCAGATCGTCAGCGATCGCCCAAGGCTTGGCCTGGCTGCCACCATCAAGAAGTCACCGTCCACCTCGCCGAAGTCCAACGGCACCAGAGTTGAGGTCCCTGCATCGTCGCCCTACCAGCGACCGGCCCTCCCGTCTGCTTTCTCGCGGTTAATGGCCCCCGCTGGCACCATTTTCAGGCCTCCCCCCAGGATCAATACCAAGCCCGTCCCCGAGTCTCCGGTGAAGCGAGCATCTGTCAAGCGCGACTATGTCTCAGACGATGAGCTAAAGACGTCCCCTACTCA
Organism: Diaporthe longicolla; assembly: GCA_000800745.1. NCBI lineage: Eukaryota > Fungi > Ascomycota > Sordariomycetes > Diaporthales > Diaporthaceae > Diaporthe > Diaporthe longicolla. Next base: position 192,307 of record JUJX01000078.1, read on the forward strand.
ATATGCTGCCGATAGTTCTGGAGACGAGCGGCCTGCGCGAGGCGACATTCAACGATCCTCCTTCCAGCGTCAGCAGCCCAAGTCCGAGTCGCCCCCTAGTGCCTCGCTCTACAAACAGCAGTCTTCTAAACAACAGCTGGCAAAGGTATCCCGCGGGTTCAAGTCCTCCTCAACCACCTCGCCCTCCAGCTCCATTGGCTCACAGCCCTCGGCACAGCCTTCTTCCAGGAGCTCCGAACCATCTAGAACCCCTTCGCCACCCCTCAAGCGCAGAAGACTCGTGCGCGGTCGAAACCCGAACAACCCTCCAAGTTCCTCGCAGGTCGCCCAGTCAACTCCTCAGCTGGTTGACCTGATCAGCGACGACGACGACGATGACGTTGACGATACCTCCAATGATAAGGACGGTGGGGAGAATTTCGTCCTGGATCAGCGGGATGAGTCTTCCGGGGACGAGAGCGAGGGCAGATCGCCCAGCAAGGTCCCTTCATCCGCGGCGCTGGTGGGATCCAAGCGTAAGGACAAGATACTACAGTACCTCGGGGTCTGCTCCGTGGAGAGCCTTATGGCCGACGCTAAGATCCAGCGGGACGCTGCAAAGCACATGCTCGAAAAACGACCTTTCCGCACAGTAGAGCAGGTAAAGGCCGTCATTAAGTTCAAGACGTCGCGCGGCAAGAAGGTCAGGCACGACCTCGGTCAGGAGGTCTTTGACGAGCTTGTCGAGTACATGAAGCGACTCGATGCAATCGACCGGGTTGTAGAGTACTGTGATGGTCAGGGCTACAGAATCCGGACCAAGATCGGCTCGTGGAAGATGGACCAGATGGGCAAGACGAAAGGCACATCCGTTGAGAACGGCGACATCCTCCCGTTCCCTCGCGAGCCAAAGGCAATGAGGGACCACTGTACCATGCAGCCTTATCAGCTGTTCGGTATGAACTGGATGTGGCAGTTGTACGGCCAGCGCTTTGGAGGCATCCTCGCTGACGACATGGGGCTGGGGAAGACCTGCCAGGTCGTGGCGTTCATGGCTCTGCTCAAGGATCAGTTCGACGCCGGTTACTTTCAGGAGAGGCCTTGGCCCAATTTGGTCATCGTCCCACCTTCTGTCTTGGAAAACTGGGAGAACGAGTTTGAAAAGTTCGCTCCCGACCTGTCTGTCATAAGGTACTCTGGCAAACCTGGCGAGCGCGACGAGCTTGCGCTTGACATCCGGGAATCGCCTGAGGAATATCATGTCATCCTCACCTCATACTCGCAGATGAGCCGTTATCGGGATGTGAGTGCGATGAATAAGATCGGCATCAATGCGGCAATCTTCGACGAAGGTCACAAGTTGAAAAACCCCAACGCTCAGATCTACAAGGACCTGATTAAAATCGACGCAGCCTGGAAGCTTATCATGACCGGTACACCTATCCAGAACAACATCATGGAGATGGTTTCGCTCCTGAATTTCCTCTCTCCAACTGTTTTCCTTCGGTACAGCGAGCATCTCCAGGAGCTTTTCGTGCAGAAAGCGTCCCTTCAACAGGTATCTGAGGGCGCAGTACTCCTGAGCGACCGAGTTAAGCGTGCACGGAGTATACTGGAGCCGTTCATTCTGCAGCGGACTAAGGAGCAGGTCTTGACCACCATGCCTGCAAAGATCCGTAAGGCCGTCTACTGCGACATGGATGACAGCCAGAAGGCGCTATATGACGACTTCGTACACAAGTTCCGTGACGCCAAGCTTCACAAAGCTGCCAGTGGGGGTCGCAAGAATGACATGAACAATCCCTGGATCCAGCTCCGCAAGGCCGCCATCCACCCGCAGCTCTTCCGCCGCTTCTTCACCAACGAGAAGTGCGAGAAGATGGCTAAGGTTTTGATGAGGTCTGTGGAACAAGACATCTTGAGGCAGCCGGATCTGACACACCTGACGAACGAGCTGAAAAATGAGTCTGACTTCCAGCTCCACCTCTGGTGCCGTGACTACCCTTGCATTCGTAGTTTTGACTGCCCCGAGGATACGTGGTTGAAAAGCGGCAAGGTCCAGAAGCTCTTGGAGCTCATCGGCGTATACCAGAGGGATGGCGACCGGGTCCTCGTGTTTTCACGTTTTGCGATGGTCCTTTCCATCCTTGAAGAGTGTCTCGCGCAGGCTGGCATTAGACACCTCGTTCTGCAGGGAGAGACCAAGGTTGCTGAGCGCCAGCAGCTGATCGACCAGTTCAACGAGGACAAGACGATCACAGTATTCCTCTTGACAACCAAGGCCGGCGGCACGGGGATCAACCTGACAGCTGCCAACAAGGTCATCCTGTTCGACCAGTCGGACAACCCACAGGATGACATCCAGGCGTAAGTCTTCACTTATCACCCCTGGCTATGCTACGATGCAACTTGACTGACATGGAATTTAGTGAGAACCGTGCCCATCGCCTGGGCCAGCAGCGTGAGGTGGAGATCAGCCGCCTCCTGTCCAAGGGCACCATCGATGAGCTGATCTACAAGGCGTGCCAGCGCAAGCTGGAGCTCGCCGGCCAGATCACCGGCCATCACGAGGAGATCAGTGGCGCAGATGTAGAGGCCGAGGTCTCCAAGATGCTTCTCGAGGAGTAAAGAATTGTGAAAAGGCAAGGCCAAAAGAGAAAAAGGCAGCAGCATTCATAAAACGTACGCGCAAGGCAGCATGCAGTTGGCGTTGTAGACAGGCGTCGGGTTTCTGATTGCGATACCCCCCCCCCTTGCATCTGTTATAGACGCGTGTAGGCTCATTACAATGATCAATAATACAACTAATTCACTAGAACTCCTCTTCGCGATGTGTCTCTCGTGTCACGTGCATGTAAGAAGAGTTGAAAGCTGCCATTATAGCGAGGTGCTTTCTCTGGAGATTTGGCGGTCATAATGCGAACGTCAACTGCTCTAGCTTCGGACTCGTATGCAAAGGGAGAAAATGCAATAAAGATATGGTTGGCCTCGTATATACTATGTGAATTTCCGGCATCTAAAATATCGAGTTGTAACGAAAGCCAGACCGCTCAAGAAATCTTCATAGTAAGGGTGAAAGTAGTGGAGGTACCGCTGTGTACATGGCATATTAGTGCTGAAGTGGGTTTTGAGCGAGGGCCAAGCCGCCCCCTAGTCCCACTGCACTCAGGTACGTCGCCTCATCAGCGCAAACCTATCCACACAAAGCATTGAGTGAGAGTCTCGAGCCTAATCATCAATTCAACACATCATCACTGAAACGCCCTCGCCACGTGCGCTTCACTTCCCACTCATACAGAACCCTGACCTTTTCCCCCGCAGTCTTGACTCACTCCATTGCGTATCCGCAAAAGACCCAGCAATACCATGGCCACTCAAAGGATCATCTCGACCGAGAAGACCATCCTCGACAAAGATGACATGGACAGCGGCAGCTCGGCGGCCGGGTCAAAGTCCAACATCGCCCCGGCGGTGCCAATGTACGTGTGACCCTCCTCCCTTATGCCCATCGCTACACTCACCAGACCGGACGGGAGGGATGGAGCGGATGTAAGCATGCCTCTCTAGCATCTCATAACTGACATCAACCCCCAGGGACGTCATCGTCAAGCTGCTAGCCTTCACCTTCGCCATGATAGTCGTCCCCATCGGCTCATACTTCGCGACTGTCAACACGGTATTCAACGGTAAGCATATCCATTCATATCAAGACACACATGTGTACACACAACAAGCAGCTGGCTGACCTCATGCCCCCTCTCTCGCCCGACAGGCAACTCAACCTGGGCAGGCGCCACGGCGGCCCTCATGGCCAACGTCGTGCTGATCGCGTACGTGATCGTTGCCATGAGGGAGGACCAGTCGGAGCAGTATGACAAGAAGAAGGGCAAGGAGGGCAAGAAGGACCGCTGAGGGGGAGATCTCATCTGCTCGCCTGCCCGGCTGCACGTTTGTCCTTGTCTTGCGGCATCTCGGAACCATCACGATTTGGCGACACCTGTGTTGTGGGGTTGGTCATTATGTAATTCTTCTAGCTGCATGGACACAGGTATTCTGCAAGATTCCAAAAATCAAAGGACGCCAGTCACGGACACACGGTGGGGTATACGTCAACATCGACGGCAGGTTTGGTTTGCGACTGGCGTCTGGCATGTGTTGTAAAGTGAGTTGCATACTACCCGACCTTCATGTCAGAACTGGGGCGGAAGAGTGCCTGCCTTCAAAAACACAGAACAAAACATATCACGGGATCTGATAGGACGTCAGGTTGTTCGCTTTGGGCTTCAAAACGTAGCCCTCCAAATGACATTGCAAGCCGCTCCATCCTGGCAGAATGAGAGGCTGCCTCTATCCGAAATCAAGTATAAACGCCAGTGCCTCGCTAGGCACGCCCTTTCCCCTTGTGTGTCCTGGGCCCATCCTGCCGCCACCGGGTATGATATGGCTATGGCCTGCCTCCATTCTTTATAAGGGAATATCGACTGCGAATGAGCGTTCAGATTTGGGTATTAACCGTTCCCAGGCTGGCCAGCCCCCGCTTCCCGGTTTTCCCCTTCCAGGTCTATGCCCTGGACCCCAATCAAGCCCTATCCATGCCGGCAAAGGTAAAAGGTCAAAGTGCACCTTGCAATCTCTCATAGCGCTTCCATCGCTTTCCATATATACTCGTGTATCCCATTATGTTCCGACATCGTTGACGCGAAAATCAATCGACTTATTTGTTCATGAAGTCCTTCACTTGTGACCATCCCGTTCTGCAGACCGGCCTCGTGACACCATCGTTGTTGGTTCAAAATGGCCTTCTTCAGCCAGAAGTTCTCATCAACCGTCGGGATATGTGTAGTCGGCATCTTCCTGGATGACATGCTACCCACGGCAGACGCCGTTCTAGCTCATCGATCACACCATGGCAATTCCGCTGCGTCGCTATTATAGCCATATTCAAGGCTCAAAAGATGCGAGTATAATGTGTGGTGAAAAAAATAATAATTGTGGTCGGGTATTGTTGCTTGCAGGTTCGTGGACACTTTTCTTGTTCACTGTGGAAGCATCGCGGCATGAGCCTTGAGGAGACGATTCAGCCAGTAAGGTTCGGGGTATTCGGTCTCGGTTCGACTGCCAGGTGATCTGGTATCCAAAAGTCTGCAAGCTGTACCTGGGGATGAGTGTGATTGTCGCGTGAATATTGCTTGGCGTGTCGCCTCGAGTGGTAATGACTGGGTCTCCCGACCCAACTGCCGCCAACACCTGTTCTCGCCGTGACCCGGCCGATTTCCTCGCTTCGTCATGCCGCTGCCGCGCAGTGCTCCTCCTTAGAACCCCTTGCTTAGACGCTTGAACCAGCTCTTCCGCTTCTCGCCCGTGTCTGGTCGCTGTTGCGATTCCTGTGTCGTCGGCTTCCTCAAAATGGCCCCGTCCTTCCTCGGCACCGATGGGGGCCCTCCGCCATTCTGGTACCCATACTGGGCAGATCCAGGGCTTTGGACGCTGAAGGACGATGTTTGATACTCGGGTGTCTGGCTGAAGCCTATGCCGTAATCATTCATGGGTTCCGGCTGGCGTCTTGGCTGCTGGCGCTCAATGGAGCTGTTGTCTGAGCTTGTTGGGTCCGTCTGGTAGCCTGCTGGCTCTCCCGAGGCACCAGAGCCCGAAGCGACCGTCTCGTAGGATCGCTGATTATTGCCCTGCCCGTACATATTCGCACCGTTTTGCCGATTCCGATATTGTTGTTCAGGGCCGGGACCGGGGCCCATATTGCGTGGAGGGGGTCTTCTCCGTTCCGGAGGGCCCCAGCGATATTGGTCTTGATAACCATCCCGGGGCGCGCCGCTCTCGGGTCGGAATGTCGACTGCGGGCGGCTGTTGCCGTAGTAGCTGTCGTGTGTATAACGGCCATTATCTGTCGAACCTTGTCAGTTGTATGCTTCCAAGATATGGAACGGAAACAAGATTCAAGCGAGGGGATCGCTTACTGCCACCGCCATAGTAGCTGTTCCTTGGGTTGAAGGTCATCACAGACTCGTTGTCTTTGGTAGGGAGAAGTGTGAGTAACTGTGCCATTTGCTTGGGAGGGATGGGATGGGGGGAGCTCCATAGCTTTTAGGCGGAAATTTGGTCATGACAACTCAAAGGCCAATCCTGGTAGCGCATAGCGGAAAAATCTATGTTTCCCCTTGATGCACTCCTACCAGAAAAAGCTGTCGAGTCCCAATGGAGCGAGATGTATGTGTTGGAGGGAATGGGCTGGGGTGGTTGATAGTTACCTCCTGAGTTGATCATGGAGCTCCTGTAACTGCCCTCAATGGCTGCCTCAAATGCACGAATTGTGTCTAAAGGCCGCTCCTCTCGCCACCGTGTTGGATTGGACAGGTCAGGGTCGGCTGTAGCGAGTCCAATTAGCAAGTTGTTGCGCAAACAACGAAGGAGCAGGGTGTGACAAACTTATGACATTTCCAGATGGGTCCTTGTGCTGGAGTCCGCGTAGGCTCTGCAGGTTGCTCTGAGCGTGCGCAGCAATAGCAGCTAAAATGCAAATTCGTCAGCATTGATGTTCGACACGCTCTGGAGACAATGTGGCAGCAAACGCACAGGGCTCCGCCTCGTTCATGGCCATGGTTGGATCAGCCTTGCTGTGCAGTCGTTGGCGCTCTTTTTCGGTGTGGCTCTCGACCAGGTGCTCTTTCTTGCTGTCGCTCTTCTGGGACTTGTCCGACTGAAGACTAAAACCTCTGGATCTGGGGCGCGGCCTCTGGGTGTTGGAGTGAGTCTGCTGCAAGGGCGTCTGTTGGTAGTGGACCTGAGGTTGCTGCTGGTGATTAGAGTAGTTGTTGGACTGCTGGCCCGGGGGCGCAGGCAAGGGGTGGGTGTTATATTGCGACGCCATGGTGACTGTGCAGGGGCGGCCGGCTGCTCTGTAATTGTACGTCAATCGGTGATGGGAACCTTGGTAACCGGGGCTCGTCGCGGCAGTGATGGGTCTGGCAGGGTTCTGGAGCGGATCCAACTGACACAAGACCCGCAGATAGAACGAGAATCCGATGCGCGTGGATCGACAACTGCGCTTTGTCGGTGTTGGCGCGTGTGCACCGAAGTGGAGACGGACTGGGGTGTGGTTGAGTGTGTCGAAGGGCCTAGATAAGAGCAGGAAGTGCGGTAAGGTGGGAATCGTAGAGTCGCGATGCGATGCGAGGCGGAAATGAAGGACGGGCGACACAAGAAGGGAGGACGGGTAGTAGTAGACTATTGCCAAAAGGGCGGCAGGAATGCGACTACTCTAGGTAGCAGCGCAGCAAAGTGGTGTGGCGGGCCTTGGTCGCGTCCACGTCCCGGTGCCGGGTCCTGATGGCTGGCAGGCTGGCAGGCTGGCAGGACACAGAGAGCAGTTGAAACGGCACAGCGCAATGCAAGCTCGCAGGCTTGTCACAAGTGGCTGGGTGCAGTGCCGAGAGGTGCAGCAGCTTGAAGCAGGTGCGGTCGCCAACCCCCATTGACAGGGAACGCACAGTCGCCCCCTCAACAGGCCTTCACCTTGTTCCGCCTTGTCACCTTGTACCCCCTGCCCCCCGGTGGGTAGGTCCTGTAGAGTCTACGCAGGCGATGCCTTGGTCCTGCAAACTAAATTCAAGACGGCCTGCTGCCCGTCTCCTGCCCGTCGGGCAGTCCTAATTTGCCGTATCGACTTTGTTGCTCGTGAATACCGTGTTAGTCGCGGTAGATGCCGATTTCGATCGCGGTGTGGGAGAACAACGGTCGACAAAGAGGGGCGAGGGAAAAAGAGGGGCGGGCGGGCAACTGCCACCAGAAGTGAAAGCAGTCTGGAAAAGACCACCGGCGATGTGTAGATATAGATATCGACTAGCATGGGCAATGGGCGGACACGGGTCATGGACCAAGACCGACGAGGACGAGCCACGCCTGGTCCTGGTTCCGGGGCAGCCGCACGTTTTATTCTTCAGTCGTGACATGATGTGACTGTTGATGGTTTACGGTGTATGGCCCCCGTCTTGGGTCATGGACTTCATTGGCAGGTGTCGATTCGGGTTCACCATTGGATGGGAGGGCAAGCTTGAGGGCGTGACGCGGCCCCTCCCACATGGCTGGGTGCTGCTGCACAGGGTGTTTGTTGTTGCTGTACCTGGGGGCCGGGTAGATGGGTAGACAATCTGACTGACTGTCGCTCCATCTGGCCTACCCACGCCATCAGTACCTTACGATGTGGCTGTCCGCAAGCAGACAGACAATAGAGGTCACCCCACGTCTGGCCCCGTCGTCACCACTCGGGTAGTGGAATGGCTAGCATCTGTACAGTCCACACTAGCAAGACTAGATCTGTTTTTCCCAAATCCTCAGTCTAGTCCCGAGTCCCCAAAGCCGATAATGGGGCAGCGTTTCATCCATCGTGCAGCGGTGGCAGTTCTTTGTAGATCTCTGGGCGGACACCAGCACCAGGACCACCTCCGGCTGTTCCTGGGCCTTGGTAGCTTGGGCCTGCTTTGACTCTGCGCTAGCCAAGGCAGGGCGGCGACACGACGGGCATCTTGGCTTGCGGGACCGCAGAACAGCTATCAGACGTTTCCAGTTTGTCCCGGCTGCCTCGCGTCTCCCAGGAGCAGGTTAGGCAGGGGACATGGCCCGATCGGCGGGTGCTGCTCTTCCCAGGTCTGCCACACTTGGTGCACTCGTGTGTGCCAGTCGCGTATTCACGTATAATCCATATTATAACACACAGCCTTGCTGCCCTGGGCTGCCTGGTGCCCCTTTGCTCGGTGGAATCTCTGGAATCTCTGGAAATTTCTGGGACTCGGAGGGACGGCAGGCCGTGCAGTTTGCCGATACATGGCTGACGTCAAGCCCTGTCGATCCACGTCCCACTCAGACAAGAAAGTACCCAAGGTTCCTTGTACTGACTGCCCTGTCCGTGCCCATCAGGTGTGCACTGCATCTCGGGGGGCGCTTATTGTGGAGGATGCTGTTTGTGTTCGAAACAGCCCTGTAGAGCCTGAAGCCAGCCCTGAGCTGTGGTGGTTTCGCTAGTCCGGAGCCATCTGAAACCCAGCGTTTAATTATGATGGAATCTCTTGCTAGGCTGCTCACAGTGCCGACACTCCCAGCTCGAAGCACCCGAGGTCCCCAGCGTCCGCAGTCCGCGGGGTGAGAAGCTTGGAACGGCCAATGGATAGATAGTCTGTAGGCACAGCTCTAGCGTTGAAGACGTGTGCCCCGGTCTGGACCAGGCGAGCCGGAAAGAAAACGTTGGGGTTGACTTAGACGGTAGATCGTGGGGTTTTTGACAGGCGGAGTTGACTGGGAAGAGCCTGAAAAAACGGTGGTTGACCAGCGTGGGGGGGGGGTGTCCATCCGAGGTTGGCGAGCATGACAGGCATGAGTCGCCTGACTGTGGATCTCAACACACGGATACCATACCCTCGGCAGCTCTGGAATCCTCTACGATAGTCGCAGGTCAAGGCCGACTGATCCGTACGGGATACGTGTGGGATACGTGTCTCCCAGAGACATTTGACGATCCAGGTAGTGGCAATGTACATCTGCAACCACCACCACCTGCAGTCAGGGGCCTGTGGCTGCATCCATTTCATCCATTGCACCCAAAAGCAGCACAGTAAAAGGGTAAATCCTCCTCGTGTTGAGCAACAATGGCACCCACCACGAGGCGAGCATGACAGTCAGACAGTATGGAGAGGTGCATGTAGCAGCGTGGCAGCGCGGCCAGGTAGCACAAATAACCCGAGTCGAGGCACGACAGAAAGTCTGCAGCTATACGCAAAGAATACGAGCACCAAGACAAGCCTTGGGCTGGCTGCTCATGGGCATTGGCGCCAACGCTAGCCATTGCACCGCCTGCCTGCCAGGCACTCTCTTTTCGTGTCTTCCTTTCTGTTCCCCTCATGCAGTCAGTCAATCAGTCCGACACTTGAAAGTTAGGTAGTGAGTGTATGATTATCACAAGTCATAATAATACGCCAGGCAGGAAATGCTGAGACAGCCCATCGAAGATCGCACACTTCGGCATGAACCGGTTATTGCACTTTACCGACCCCCGTCGCGCTTCTCTGGTCGTCTCGTCTCCTGGCATGTCAATATGGCGCGTCTCACCTCCAACTGCGATTCCACGTGCTGCATAGCAAGTCCCGGTTGTCAAACTTCAACAAGAACTCCGAGGTTCACAGCTGTCCGGTCCGCGGACTCGGACCGGGGAGCTAGCCCTTGTACGCTGCGCCTCAGAGCCTTGCGTAACGCATGTGTAAGGCCAAGAGGGACCTGGTTAATTATGATGGCATTTTCTCTTAGCCATTGGGCGTCTCTTCCATCAGAGTTTTCTTTTCTGTTCGGGCCATTATCGAGTGAATTCTATGCCTTAGCCTATTCTTGGCTCGGCGCCATCCTGAGGAGAGGCCTGGCAAGCCCGGATACTGCATCAGGTGTACGAGACGACTTCGAAACACTCTGTTTCCTGCAAAAACGTCCGTCCATTCTGCTACGAGACAGCAACACTTCGATCGATGAAAAGAAGAAGAAAAAATCCCCAGCTTGACCTGCAGGCTTCCGTCTCCTAACGACACGCCACGTCTGGGCACGGAAGACACGACACTTATTGTTCCGCCGCTCCATCGGAAGTGGGTCTTCGAAGCGGGAGAACATTGAATCGCATGGCCGCATGGCAGCATGGCACCTGTCTCCACTGGGCCGAAGGCCCACCAGCTCTTCTAGTCCCAGTGCCTGGATGATCGGCAGCCGGGCCCTTGCTAACAGGGCAGGGGGTGTGCCTGACGTGACGCTCCCTGTACCAAACAAGCCAGGGGGTTTTTGACCACGGCTTGAATTGCACGGCTTGAATTGCACAGTACGGGCACCTCTTGCACCTGCCAGACCACATCGATGGCCGAGGCTGCCATGATGCCGGCGGGCGGTGCATCCAGCACCGTACCGACGCCGGCCTACGGGCCAGTGGCCAGTGGCAGCGCATCAATAAATTCTCCCCAAAAAGTCCGCTCCGAGTGGTCCAGCAGCAGGGAACAGGATGAGGTCTGGGGTTGCGCTCTGTGGCCTCACAGGATCTATCGACTGTATCACATCTACAGCTTTCAATTTCGGGGACGCCTATAATGGGCATTGTGTCTCATGGACCCGGCAGCTGAGCACAATTCTATTTCAGTGTGCGAGCGCAAGATAATACAGTAGCACTGCATGACGCAAAGAAGATCGCCAAGTGTGAAGCTCATCTCATGTTTCCTAGCCGGGGGGGGGGCCTCCCTCCCGCCACGGCTCGGCGCCTGACGACTCGTATTTTTTACTCGTTCGAGGCTTTGCCGCGTGTGAGTCTCTAACGGCCAGCCAAGCACCAGAACTCAAAATTCGAAGAGGACCTGGTCGATATGAGCACCAGACGCGAGAACGCTCAAAGTTTGCTGGAAGTCAACCCTGAGGAGATGCCCAAAATCCTCGATGGCGGCCTCCTAAACCACATCACTAGAGACTATCCAAAGTCACAGTAGCTCGAATAACCTCGGGACTTCCCTGCTAGCACTCTATAGCTATTAAAGCCCATAACACTCAGCACTATATACTTATGAGGTCGTTGGTCCTAGGGCCTCTAGAGGCCTTGATACCAGTCAAGCATTTATTGCACTTCATTCTTATCCAAGCACTCGGCCGCCAAGTCTTTGACTCTTTTGGGCTTGCAAGCTCCTTGTCCTCACGCTGCCACATTCATCTCCTCCCAAACCAGGTTGTCATCCAGTGACAGCCAAATCTTATACTAGAACCAAGCAAAGTTGGCAAGTTGCAAGTGAAAGGTATAGTCTTAAGGGTCCACATTTGGAGAAAAGTTGATGAGAGCTGTTAGTCTGCTTTGAGATCCCTCTTGCTTGAACACTTCGCAGGCTAAAAGAGAAGCAGTGAAACCAATTTAAGCAATAACATGACACAGGAAACATATCAAATGGCTAGACTGAGTGAACCACGAGTTTGTGCGATTTGGGAGACGTTTCCTTGATAAGCGTCAGCTCAAGCTAGATCCCGATGTCATATTTAATCTAAAGCTACAGGGCTGTACGTTTCGCCGTTCATGAAGGCGGCCATGAGGCGAAACAAGGTCAAGAAGCTTGCTAGGCCGGCGGCATGTCTGCCTGGTTATTGACACCATCGTACCGAAATCCTCAAGCAGACACTTGAGCTCACATGGGTATCGAATTCTCACACGGATGGGGGTTGAGCGTCGTGACATGACCTCCCAGCTGCAGGTATGAATATTTACTCTCACATGTGCGGGTCCTATTTTCCGTCGGTGATTCCTCTGGTACTGGCATTCAATACCAACAGTATATGATATTCGTTCCGTTGTGATAGCAAACTATTAGTGAGGTATAAATCAGTCACTGCCTAGGTCGACTGAGGACTGTCAATTCGCGACTATATCAGAGCAAGAGCGCCATGCTCCACGGGCGTCTTCTTCTTATTGATGTGAATCTACCTAGATAGTTACTTAGGGGTAAGCTTTGATAAATATGTGCTTCACGTTGGAGGCGAAGGTCTTCTCAGGTCAATCTAGCTATAGTCAAAGAGTTCGAAGCCAAGATTGGATTGATTCCTTCATTTCACTTGTAAGACTTTTGGAGAGCGGAGTAAGGTTGAGTACCGAGGGTTTGAATATACGAATTGCCATACAAGATGCGAAACGAGATCCATATGAACAAGCCACCTGACGGATTTTGGGTGTCACCATGATTTCGATCCCTCTATAAATACTGTTCGAGGGCTGGCACAAATGCCAAATCAACTTCTTCATTGATACTTGTGGGTCTACGGTGATTACAAGCTGGAGTCTTGTACTCAATAACATGTATTGGCAGACACAGCCTCCCGTATCTCTTCCAGACAAACTTGATCTCGACCCCTGGTGAAAAGACACGCCAGGGCAAAGACCATCAGAGACTGTACAAAGCCCACATGAAGGGTAAGAAAACAGGGAACCTGGAGAGCTGGAGTGCTAGAGATCGACCGAGGAGGGCGAGTTCGGACGGAAATGACCAAGCTTTACCCCCC
>JUJX01000078.1:205354-226783 GCA_000800745.1 Diaporthe longicolla
AAAAAAAAAGGAAAAGAAAACAACTAATGTTCCAAGGTTGATGCGGCAGACAGGATCTCTTGGAAGGACTTACACAGCCTCTTCTGACAACAGTGATGAACTGGCGGTGAGACGAGCATGGCATAGACCATTGCGACCACACTATTGCATATTTGAATTATTGTATATAGTGGCTTTGGTTTGCTGTCCAATACGAGCTTATCTCGTATGAGGCCAGGGGACAGATATCGTGGCCGTGTAGCGAATACCGAACAAAGCTTATGGACTCTGAGAGTTAGAACAAGTTTTCTATACTCATGGTCCAGATGCTTCCCATACACATCATAATAAACATACTATATCCCCTCATTGGTGCCAGGGCAGGTGCAAGCGTACTGGTCAGGTTTAGGCCGACTCTACGGGAGAGAAGTCCACAAACGAAGTGGAAGCCTTGGACGCTCATCAGATGTGATGCTGCTCTCGCGACACGACACCCAGCGAGGCTGGTCACTACCAAATGGTTCAGCCTTGCATCGTTCGTTGACTACATAGCAAGTGGGTTTATGGCATCACCCGCCGGTCCCGGTAAGAGCGAGCTTGTTCGACAAGAGACTGCACACTTGCTGACGGACAGTAACAAGGGCATACGTACTGATCGCAGTTGCGTATGTAAATAAGCAAGTCTGTTCCTACGGACTCGCTCACACATACTGGACGTCGTGCTTTGTTTGCTAACCGGGTAGAAGTCAGGATATCGACAGCCTCCTCAATGCTCATACACTGCTGCATCGACCACCTCCACTTTCAGTTGATGTGGCTGGGCGTCTACGACCGGAGATTGCGCTTGCTTACTTCATACGGATATGTTTGGTTTGATGGCCCCTCATCACCGACTGGGTGCGAGGAGATCCTTGATGAGCCATTAGACTGATGGTCAAGCATGATGGTTTTGAAATGGCTTGCGCGAACCCTGGCATGTCTACTACTACGTAGTGGACCTACTCACATCAAGACGGCCCACAGAGGACCCGCAGCAGGTAGGCCCAGTCCAAGCCAACTTTATGTCTTCCTCCGCATATGCCTTCTGTGACAGTTCCGCTTGGATGTCGCTGGCCTGCGCAGGTCGGCCTGCGTACACACGAGTGGGCTTGCTACGTTACCGTCAAGCCCCAAACATTCGGCCGATCACATGGAAGCTTGTTGAATTTGGGTATCGAAGCGGAGTCGGTTCTTTGGTTTCAGTTGCTGAAAAGAGCCACTCGGGCATGTAGCATTCCTCTGCTTTGCCACCAGTCCCTCCTATGTCCTATGCCATTTTTTTATCATCCTCACGGAAGCCTTTCTTGTGTCGGACCAAGCACTCGAAACACCGCGAATCTTCACCCACTTGTGCGTGGTCGGTAATCCTTCAATCGATTCTTGAATGCTAGAGAGCAGGGCGTTTAAATCAACCCTGCCAGACCGTGATGCAGCCAATCGAAACCATTTCCGCTCAAACTCCGTCCGTTAAACCGTCCCTTATATCGCAGAAGGGTAAAGCATAATGCGAACCGAGGCACCGAAAGAGCGGGAGGGGAGAGGGTGGGTGAACTTGGCGCGGACGACACCGGAGTTTCCTGGTATGCAAAGTCAGCCTGCGCATCGGGCACCGCAAGGGCATCGCAGTCGTGGGTTTGTATGTACCGTGAGGGCGGGTAACCTTGCCCCAGATGACGCGGAGCTTGGAGCCGCGAACCTCCTTCTGGGCCTTGTAGACGTAGGCGACCTTCTTGCCGAGGTAGAAGCTGTATCATCCCGTCAGCTCCGGCTAGCGAGTCAATGCTCGGGTTGGAGGACATACTTGGCAGCGTTGGTGTCGTCAACACCCTCAATCTTGATCAGACTGGTCTTGGGGTGCGTTGTGTGGCGGTTACGCTGGTAGGAAAGGTGACGACCCCTATGATTCCACCACTGTCAGCCCCGCTGTCCTCGATCAAGTGTGAATCGTTTCCCATCCGTGGCGCATCGTGGTTTCGCTCGAGCAGATCGTCGCCGCATCATGTCGTCCTAGTCGTAGCCCCAAGGTCCTCCATATCGCGATTGTCTTCAATTCCAATCCAAGCCCCACAATTTGCGTATGGTTCAAGACCAAGCCAGAAGGGAGAGCAAACAGTCGCGCGTCGGTATAACTTACTTCACGTAAACTAGAGTCGCAACAAGTCAGTTACCACATCTTCGGATGGGGCAGTCGCGAGACGGCCCAAGTTGGTCAGGCCATCGGCAGGGCGACGATTGCGATCTGCCGGGGCGACCGGAGGGATTGGGGCAGAACTCACGTCGGTGACCAGCTTCTGAAGGCATCTTGACTTTGGTCGATCACTCGATTTCTCTCCGTACCACTGGGAAAGGGGAAGGAAAAGAAAATAACTGGGTGCGGCGTTCGATGACTTGGTGATTGACCGACTGACTTCACAACACACGGAGGGCCGCTTTGGGGGGATTCCTATGGGGTCACAGGCTACTGGCTTGGGTGTGAAAAATCCCAGGGCAAAAATGTGCCTGGAGAAACTTACGGCCGTCCTCCGCCCTGGACCCACTCAGTCCCAGCGGGCTCAGAGCCTGCGAGTCGACGGATTCGGCCAGTACCTCGCTGGCTCCAGACCACTTCTCACCTGCCCAACTGCCTTACCTTAGTCAGCCCAGCCACGGTCACCCCTCTCCGCTTTTCCTTTGTTGCTCTCTCTTCACTCACCCACTTCGCAACCCAGCAGCCCCCAGCCGCCAGCCCAAGCCCAAAGCAACTGATCAGACTCGCCAACTCCCCCGATCCCATCTTATCTACACGTGCGAGGTCACGGGAGCGCTTGTCACGGTCCACCCCGTCCACCCACCCCCCATCGCGGCTAGGCCGGGTGCACCGTGGCCGGCACCAGACCGCCCGCGGCGGGGACACATGCCTCTTTGACTTTTTTTCCTCTTCTGCTTAGTCCCAGCGGACCGTACAGCTCGTTATCTCGCGCCCCACGTATGATGCAATGGCCGAGTGGGTGTCCTTCGCCGATAGTTTCTGCGGGATCCTCCCATCTCGCTGTCCGAAAGATCTAACGCCGGGACTCGTGCCCTCGTACTCTCCTGAAATCGGAGTCGCGATCGGACTTGGTGATGTTGAGACAGGGCCTGGTTGAAACAATCCCAATTTTTCCGGTCCTTGCGAGCTCGGCCACGACCTTCAGATGCACCAAGAGCCGGGGTCTTGGAGGAGACCAACATATTCCTCCCCGCCTGGCAAGTTTAATAAGCCTGCATGCCTCTTCTCGGATCTGTAGGGCGAACCTGCGATAGGCGCGGTAGAGCGGTAGCACTTCTCTGGTGGGGTCGGTCGCTGCTGCTGTCGCTTTGTTTCCAATTTTGCCAAGTCCCGAGATCTCCGGGGCGCGGAAATGTCAAGCTGTGCTGCACGCAGAGCTACCCTACAGCAGCTAGCTGTGACATGTCAATTCCTGTGTCTGTAGTGCCACCTTGACCACCAACCACCGCTGTGCAGCAGCTCCAGCAACCCAGATGTTGAGATCTTGTGTATTTTGATAAGACAGTAGCAGATCCTCTAGGCGTGTAGATGTACACCTATGCACCCAGTATCAATTTCTGGGCCGGCCTCTGTCTGTAGTTAGTCCCTTGAGTAGTGTTTGCTGTACCACAGCCGCCAGAGACATGGAGCTTCGAGGAGATCAATCAACGCCAGGGGAGCGAGGTGAGAGCTTGCCTACGCAGCTTCACCTACCTGGCTTCGCCTGGCTCGGTCAACGGATAGGAACGAGACATATCTGGACGGAGTCGAATATATTGGAGGTATAGATATGGTGTCTATAGCCAGCCAAGCCGCACTCTCTTCAGACCAGACTCGTGCGCTCAACTCGGGTGTTTCGCATCATCCCTGAGCGATTTTCAGATGTCCATGTTACAAATCCTACAACGGAGGCCCGAGGAGGTTTCCACCTATGGTCGGACAAGTCGCCGGCCTCAACAAAGCCTGACCTAACAAATTGGCACCCAGAGGGTCCACCAAAGTCCTGCGGATCCAAGCCAGGGCAGTCTTGGGGCCACCCCGCTATGGCCGTACAAAGTACTCGGTACGCCATGTATGGTTGAGGGTTCTGTGCCGTCATGATGATAGACTGCGTCCACCAGCATTTCTCTATAAGCAAAGGGCAGATTTTCGATGTGAGACCTGATGTGCTATGCTGTCTGGTTTGAATGGAAGGTCTTAGCTGCCACACCTGGCCGGGGAGTCTAGGATGGTTAGGTCCTGCTAGATGATGTTTATCTAGTGAAACAGTGTCTGCGAGTATCTGGGTACCTCTGGACACTTGCGAGAGGGGCCCACCTCAGATGAAATCAAGAATTTGCTGCTGCAGTTCCGCTGCTACCCAAAGTATGCCATTTCTGTGTGAACCGTTGGAGTGCGCTTTGTGTACAGCAGCTATCTATGGAATTGTAGCCTGTCATGAACAAAAAAAGACCTCTCCTTTTCAGAACCAATCTCTGGTGGAAATCGGTTGGCAGGCCGTACGGGTTTCATCTCTGGCCGCAACTCCCTCTGAGCTAGGCGCAGACCGGCTGACGTGGGAGGGATACCCCGCGGCAGGGCCCTTGCTGCGGGACAGGCAGAGGGGCCTGAGTAAGCTCTCTGGCACTTCCAGCCCTGCAACCATCCAAGTGCTGGTGTCTATCCAGGTACCTAGCCTACCACCTACCTACCTAGCTAGGCCCCTCCAAGCAAGTCTGCGCATCACCCCCCGGCTCGTCCTCCAAAACCCATTAATAGACCCCCGAGGCCTGGTCCTCTCGTCTTTCCAACTTTGACGTCGTCCCGCTCCGCCCGGTCTGCTCTCACCCAGGTCGCCTCTTTACAAATCTGCTTGTCCACCTCGCCATTGCCTAACATCTCCTCTTCACTCCTTCCAAGAAACAGCAAAAGTCACCATATTTGAAGATGGCGTCTGCCGATTTGCACTCTGCCGCATCGTAAGTGCCTTGCAAACCCCGCGCTCGAGAGACGCCCCCGCCGTCGCACCTCGGAGGGATGCTGCACCACTGCCACCAGCTCCCGCTCTGTGAGAGCTCCCTCGAGCTCCCTCGGCGGGCAATGCCCGTCCTTGCCCAACCTCCAAACCCGGGCAATCAGCTCGAGAAGTCCTGGCAATTTTATATTATGGCGCTCGCGAGACTAACTCGCTGTTCAATTCAGGGCTTTGGAGCTCAAGGACAACACTGTGATTGTGGTCCTCGGAGCCTCCGGAGATCTGGCAAAGAAGAAGACAGTAAGCCAAGCGACCTCACCACCAGCTGCATGATTGTTTCGCGCGTGCTAACGTATCACAGTATCCTGCTCTGTTCGGTCTCGTAAGCAACTAACTTCCCGCCTAGACACGGAGGCGAGACTATGAGAAGCTAATCAGTCCCCATCAAGTTCCGCAACCAATTCCTGCCCAAGGATATCAAGATCGTCGGCTATGCCAGAACCAAGATGGACCATGAGGAATACCTGCGGAGGATCAGGTCGTACATCAAGACCCCTACCAAGGACATGGAGAAGCTGCTTGACGACTTCTGCAAACTGTGTACCTATGTCTCCGGCCAGTACGACAAGGACGACTCCTTCCTGGGCCTGAACAAGCACCTGGAAGAGATTGAGAAGGGGCGTAAGGAGGCACACCGTCTTTTCTACATGGCACTGCCACCAAGCGTCTTCACTATCGTCTCTCAACACCTGAAGAGGTGCTGCTACCCAACCAAGGGCATCGCCCGTGTGATTGTCGAGAAGCCGTTCGGCAAGGACCTTGCAAGCTCCCGGGAGTTGCAAAAGTCTCTGGAGCCCGACTGGAAGGAGGACGAGCTGTTCCGTATCGATCACTACCTCGGCAAGGAGATGGTCAAGAACATCCTGATCCTGCGATTTGGTAACTCGTTCCTCGGAGCTACCTGGAACCGCCACCACATCGACAACGTTCAGATCACATTCAAGGAGCCCTTCGGCACCGAAGGCCGGGGCGGTTACTTTGACGAGTTCGGCATTGTCCGAGACGTCATGCAGAACCATCTCCTGCAGGTCCTGACTCTACTTGCTATGGAGCGTCCCATCTCTTTCTCCTCGGAGGATATCCGAGACGAGAAGGTGCGGGTCCTTCGCGCTATTCCTGCTATTGAGCCCAAGAATGTCATCATTGGGCAGTACGGAAAGTCTCTTGACGGCAGCAAGCCCTCATACAAGGAGGACGACACCGTCCCCAAGGACTCCCGATGCCCCACCTTCTGTGCGCTGGTCGCCTATATCAAGAACGAGCGATGGGACGGCGTGCCCTTCATTATGAAGGCTGGAAAGGCGCTGAACGAGCAGAAGACCGAGATCCGGGTGCAGTTCAAGGACGTTACCTCGGGAATTTTTAAGGACATTCCCCGGAACGAGCTGGTCATGCGCATTCAACCCAATGAGAGTGTCTACATCAAGATGAACTCGAAGCTGCCCGGTCTCAGCATGCAGACCGTGGTGACGGAGCTGGATCTCACCTACCGCCGACGATTCTCCGACCTGAAGATCCCCGAGGCATACGAGTCGCTGATTCTCGACTGCCTAAAGGGAGATCATTCCAACTTCGTCCGTGATGACGAGCTGGACGCTAGCTGGAGGATCTTTACACCTCTTCTGCACTACCTCGATGACAACAAGGAGATTATCCCCATGGAGTACCCTTACGGTAAGACAGCGCCTCGGCTTGCAGCCTACTATGAGATGGATGACTAATTAATACTGCTTGCAGGCTCTCGTGGACCCGGTGTCCTCGATGACTTCACGGCTTCGTATGGCTATAGGTTCAGTGATGCTGCCGGTTACCAATGGCCTACGACATCGGCCATGCAGCCCACCAACAAGTTGTAAGTGCTTGATTTGCATAAGTCTCCGTCACGAGTTGAGTGCCATCTCTCTGGCAGGGTAAAATCTTGATGCATCTGTGCTAACAGCCAAAACAGCTAGAGAGTAATATCATGAGATGTTCCGGCGCATTAGGACTGAACAATGACAGTACACGGGCGTTCGTAGATGATGACAATACAGGGTGTCAAAACTGGTACATGTACCTGGGATCTCAGTGGTAGAGGTGATAGTTACAATTGACGTGTCTCCATCCAATCTGCCCAATACGTACTCGAGTCCGAATGAATGTCATGGAATAGGAATCTTAGGATTTAGACAATAACAGGAATGCCATCACAATAGACTGGATATACAGGTGAATTGGGCTGACTGACTGTTGTCCCGGCGCCAAGGTACCGGTACCTCATCACGTGGACCCCGCTTTTCCCTGGCGTAAGCCTGGCAAGGTACGTGCTAGCCTGCTGGCGGCTGGGGGGCCGGGCGCCTTACCAGTTCAGTTCCTCGGTTCTGCGCTCAGCTTTCATCACCACGATACCATCGACCAGGTACCTCTTTGTCTACAACCCGCGGTCACCAAACCTTGTCGCATCCCACGTTTCGATTCAAGACATTCACTGTGGGCCAGAAGCTGGCTCCATTTCTTCGTGGCCCTCCCTTCTCTGTCCTGCACGTCCTGCGAGGATCACGTCGCTCTCGTCAATCGAACCGCCCGAGCGAAGAAAGGCGCGCGTTGCCTCGTCCGCGCCCGCTCACACGCCCGCGCCCGATCACCACCGTGACTGCCGACATTCTTGCGAGAGTGCCAAACGAATGGGGGTCTAGGACTGTGTTCCATCTTGGGGGCTCCCACTTGCCATCTCTGCAAGGCGGAGGTTCTCAACAGTGCCTTTGGTTTGCGACCTTGCTGCGTCGTTGCGTCGACGGCCGTGTGCCATTTCGCATTTCCGCGACCGGCGTCTGCTGGCCCTCCAGAGGCATATTCCATCGCGACTGCCCAGTACGCTTTCGGCTAGCCAGGAGATACGGGACTCAGACCCAGCAGACGGCAGGGTGAGATCTCACGAATGAGAGTCTCGCCCTTGGAAAGGAGGCTGTCAAGATGGAGATTGGGACGCAGAATGGGGCGCGCACCGACCATGACAGAGACTCGAAGATGAATGGGATCAACGGCGCGGGCACGGTGAAGCGCGAGCCTTCTCCAAACAAGGCGAAGGGAGGCGCAACACCGATGACGAATGGATACGATACTCCAATGGAAGCGGAAGCGCCAAAGCAAGCGCAAACAACCTCGAGCGCGACAGATTCGTCCTCCAAGATGGATGACCTGCCACCCGAGATCGCGCACATCACGCAGAACTTCATCGGCATTCCGTTCCTGTTGCAGCGATTGGCGCAGAAATCACATAATGACCTCCAGTCGAAGATCGAAGAGCTTGCCAA
The DNA here is from genome assembly GCA_000800745.1 of Diaporthe longicolla. Taxonomy (NCBI): domain Eukaryota; kingdom Fungi; phylum Ascomycota; class Sordariomycetes; order Diaporthales; family Diaporthaceae; genus Diaporthe; species Diaporthe longicolla. The sequence goes on from JUJX01000078.1 coordinate 213,687, forward strand.
GATACTCATACCACAGGGGTCGCTGAATGGTAACGCAGGCACGGCGGAAGACAATTCGGAAGAGAATCAAAACAAGAAGGCCAACTTGCTGCACTTCATCCAAGACATGCACGGAAAATGGGTCAAGGCTCTGGTGATCTCAGAGTGGAGTAGAAAAGCCGGGCAAGTCAGCAAGCTGATCGATCTCAATGTTCACATCAACGAGCAGTTGGCGAAGTATGACCAGGGCTTGGACTTCATGGGTCATATCAAGAGAGGCCTCTACCAGGCGCGGCTACCGGATCCTGATCTCAAAACGGCGCTTCAAGTTCTGTCTACGGGACAGGTGCCTTGGTTCCCTGAGGTACTGTGACTTTATTCGCGAAGTGATAATGACCTTGCTAACTTTTCGCAGTTTGGTTATATTGAACCCCCTCCGTTGACTACGGCCGAACAGATAAAGTGGATCAACGAGCTGAACACCCTATTGTCTGTGAGGCTGAATCTTGAGGACCACGACAAGATCCCCTGCCAATTCAGAGACTACACTATCGACTCGGGCCGCGTCACGTTCAAAGTCGACGGGGAGTTTGAGGTAGATCTCACGATTGCCGACGAAGACTTCGAGAAGCAATTCTGGTTCATTGACTTCCGGTTCACATTTTCGCCTGCGCCCCAAGACCTGACCGAGACATTGAGGATGTTTCTGGAGATGAAAGTGAACGAGGCACTTGGCACTGATGGCCTTCGGGGCTGTTATGAACTTCTTCACGAACTCACTCTCACACACAAGATCAATGAGCTTCGAAGACAGGCTGTCCAGCTCAGCCGCGGCCGCTGGATCGAAAACTTAAGGGTCGAGCGATTGAACCGTGCCCTCTCAATACAGTACTGGACGAACCGTTTCCCCGCGAACTCCAACGCCGCTTCAAAGAGCTGGATCATTGTGGGTGTCAATAGCGGGAGAACGTCAAAATCCAACTCGCCACCAAAAACGAATCCCACTAGTCATCTCGAACTACGATGGTTCCAGGACGGAAAAGAGGTTCGTGACGTGGAAGTGGCAGTCGATAACCAGGATATTTCTGCAGAGGTACTTCTCAAGAAGATCGTTGCGAAACATGTTGGAAACATTCTGTCATCGATCTACGACAAGCTTCTTTCCAAGCCACGCTTTGAGAAGCGGCAAGCATCGGTATCGCTGAGCGTCGACAGTCAGGATCCATCGGAGTCGGCCTTGGTAGTTCAGTTGACCCATGCGCAGTCCTTGACCATGCGAATCAACCCAACTACAGGAATGTTCAACATGGAGCCCGCTGCGCAATCATACGTCTACAAGGGCGAAGCAAACCTCAACCAGAGATCTCGAAACCTCGTAGAGGATGGCGTCACGCAAATTGAGACTATAAGGTGGCAGAGCGAGTTTGGCGAACTCGTCCGGCTCGGCCAAGGCCAGGGCTGGCACATGTCCCGACGACCGGTCGGTCCAGAAGAGGTCAAACGGCTGCATGCCTCCCGGGAGCCACACAACATGCTGTGGCTCAAGCGGGAAGGCTGGGCTGCTTCTTGGTACCTTGTCGTCTGTCTAAGCTTGGCCGGCGACACCTGGTGGCTGGTAGAAATGTAAGTTACCTTCCCGATTGACCTGTACCAGAATACCGTGTGCTGACAACTTCTAGCGACGCGCCCAACAACCCCACAGTGAATTCGCCAAAACCTCGGGGTAACCAATTCGCTTCTAGGAACAACCTGATCGCTGAGCAGTCGACTGTTCGGCTCAAGTCGTACACACCTATTCCAATTACATCCACGAACCCCAGCTTCTCTGTACCGTTCTTCACCGACCTCACCACGCTCGCCACGGGCATGATTGCTCAGGTCAGCGACATGACGACCCTGCGCAAGAGAAGAATTCCGTTTTCGTACAAGCCCGCGATCAACCCGTACTTGTCTTCTCGCACCAGGATGCCATCGTTGTTTGTCAGATTTGCTTCCATTCTCCCATCTCAGGGTGGAGACCGGGAGGCCCGGCGCACGAAAGAATCGTGGGCTAGAGAATTCGTTGAGATCATATTCCGAGGTGTTCGCAATCCTGAATCTGCCTCTAGCAAACATTTCACCGTCTCTGCCGATGTTAAGGTACTCGTCAGAGACAAATCCAAGTTCTCGCTTCTCAAGGGCCACGTCGATCATGATGTCTACTACCACGCTCGCACTGGGTCTTTCAGGCTACATCTGCGGACCGAGATCGGAAAGTCATTCATCGATGCCCTTGCTACTCGTCTCAAGGCCCTCGATAGACTGGTCGAGTTTGTGGCTGCAATCAACCGCCGCTCAGACACAGTGAAGTGTGAGAGCGTCACACTTCGCAAAGTCGTCTTCACCTATGGGCCCCCTAATTCGGAACAGCCGCCTGTGATTGGGCAGACTTCGACCCCCTGGAGGGTCGTATTGGACCTCGCGAAAAGTGAGAAAGTCAGCGTCACTCTCGAGAAGGGCAACCCGCATATACGGGTCCGGGACATGCTCGACCAGCTCGTGAATTCCCCCGCTGGATTCGAGCAGCTACCATTCTGGTTGCAGACGTCACTGAATCTTCATCGGGCTCTCGACGCGATGGAGGACTCGTGGGTCGACGTCGCCATGGACACCCAGGGCGAGCTTCAGATCGCACCACGCACCATCGATATGTACTATCTTTATTTTGAGCTGCCAGCGCAGGCGAACAAGCCTGCACGCGGTCTATGCCTCCGCGTTAGTTGCAGGCCGCGCCGCGGAGAGCTGTGGTGGAGCGTGGAGCGCGCACAGCTCTCAGGCGAGGCTCCCCGGAAGGACAGCGACGAGTTTGACGCGGCCCTGCAGCCGGTCTTTGACTCGAAGGGCGACGGCTGGATGGGCCACGGCAAATCTGCTGTTGCTAAAATTGCGGGCACTGGCATTGAGGATCTGTTGGCCAGAGTGAGCGATGCCTTGAAGAGCTTGGCCACCGGAGGGGCTGCGCAGCCAGCTGCTGGCTCGCAAGGCGCGGCGATAGTCTTGGACTAGAAAAGGGTGAGGGGGTCGCAAACAAGGCCGGGAAGGCTGGCCCATGATACGATTGATAGCTTGATACCATGACGTGCCCAAAATGATAGGGCTTATAATGAATACGTTGCTTTCGGCAATGGAGCGATAGAGATCATAAATAGTCGAAATGACAGCCTCTTGACATTGTCGATCTGGTTCAGTTGGTGGTGCTCCGTTTTGAGTGTGTTGCTGGAGAGATAATTGGTGACTTCGCTCCTAGCAAAGTACTTGTGCCGAGTCTACTTGTCCCCAAGATGGACGACCTGGGTGGGAATCAGGTCGTCAAAAATGAACAAGAGAGCATGATGAAACTCAAAAGCACAGTTTTGTTCCCATCCCATAGCGTATATATGTATACATCTACTGACTCTGTCCTGTAACCGATGATGTATCATACAGAAAGCCGGGACGTGTCGGACCCCGGTGGACCAGACACGAATGAAATAAATGTCTACAAGACGCTGTCGACAGTCAGGAAAAGTCTCATGTGCCCCATGCCCGTGTATCATTCAACGTCCATCGTACAGATCATCCCAACCGATACGCTATGAACCCATAGAAGAAACCCACCAAAAGAAAAGGGGAATATAGAAAGAAAAGAAAATCACATAGTATGCGAGGTATCGAAAGATTAGAGGCCAGACGATTAGGTGCCAGCCTTTAGTATTCCGTGACATCGAGGCACTCGAGAGCGTCCAAGACCTCCTGCGTGACCGACCTCTCAGGCTTCCTTGCATAGCCCTTCACCAGCCTGAGCCCAGCACCGCAGGCCCTGCCCTCCTCAACAACGGCGTGCACGCCCTCAAGGCTCTTGCCCGCCTCCTTCATGGCACCACCATCGGTGGTCACGGTATCGGCGAGAGAGAAGCCGCTGTGTGCCTCCCCGGCGGCCTTCTCCATCTCGCACCGCAAGATCCATCGCTCCCAGCTCCACGTGCCCGCGAGGCCGGCGACCGCAGCCGCGGCATCGGTGCTGCCGGGCAGGCTGCCGGGCGCCATGGCGTCCAGGCAGAGGGTCTTGCCACCGGATGGGGGCGAGGGCTCTGCGCCGACGGGACCTTTGGGCCCGTAGCGGATGGGACCGGGCCTCACGGCGGGCTTGGGGCCGAGCGGCAGGACCGCCCAGCCGCGGCGGACGTGCTCGAACCCAGCGCGCGACAGGCGCGACAGGAAGGACCTCGTGGGAGCCGGGTCGTAGCCCAGCGTCTTGAGGGTGAAGCCGAACTCGACGCTCTTGGCGAGGCCGAGGGGGCCCGCGTTGACGAGATCCGAGTCCATGACGCTGAAGTCGACGTAGCCGCCGGGCTTGAGGACGCGCATGACCTCGCGGAGGCAGGCGTCCCACTCGTCGCCGCCGGCGTTCTCGGGGACGTCCGAGGAGCGGAGGATGTTGTGCAGCTCGCGGGCCGAGACGACGTCGAACTGGTCGTCGGCGAAGGGGAGATGAGATAAGCTGTTGACGGCCACCTGCCTGTGGTTGGGCGGGCCGCGGATGTTGGAGTTGGACAGCTGGCGGATGGCCTTGGTCGTCACTGTGTAGACCTTTGCGTTGGGGTACTGCAGCGCCGCGTGCCATGCCCAGTCACACGCCGCCTGGCCGCCGAGGTCGAGGATGCGAAGGCGGTTTCGCATTGATCGGCCCTTGCTGGGCGCGAGTGAGAGCCTCGCGAGCCGCTTGTGCACGGGGGCGCACACCAGCCTACCGCCGTTGAGCATCTTGGTCGCGGCGACGTGCCAGTTGGCGTTGGCCATCTGCTTCAGGGCCTCGGCCTCCTTGTCGAGGCGCATCTTCTCCGGGTCCTCGAACACCTCGTCGTCGCCGCGAGCCACGTTGGCGCTCATCCTCTTCTTGGCGGACTGGGGCACCACCGAGAGCTGGTACTTGCCCAGGAGGCGGTCGCGGTGCTGCTCGCGGAGCGAGATGCGTTCGGCCTGGAGGGCCTCGAAGCGCGGGAGCCGGTGGACGAACACGTCGGCGCGGGTCGAGCGGACAGTCATGGATTGGAAGGCCCGGTAGAAGGCCGACTCCTGCCGCAGGAGCTTGGACGGGAGGTTCTTTGGGGTGTCGCCCTCGGCGGGAGCGAAGGTGAGCCGGTTTGAGAAGCGGACAGACTTCTTGGCTGCTGGCGAGGCGGCTGATAATGCTGTCTTTAGTACGGATCCCTTGGGCGGGGTTGTTGGCAGCTTTTCCAGTTCGTCTGATGCCTCTTGAGACTCCTCTGTGGTGACTGCTGCTTTCTCTGGCTCCGTCTCTTCCGCCTCAGTGGACTCGAAGCCAACGCCTCTCAGGTACGCAAATTGCGCGCGCAACCAAACCTCAGTACGGTTGAGGTGCGATGCAGAGATTTCCTGTTGCTTCCGGGCGTATTCCGGGTCGTAGTCGACCACGATTTCCTTTACGTGGTCTTCTTCCTTTGGGGACGTTGGGGACTGGACATCCTCGTCGACCTCGGGGAAGGATTCCAATTGCGAGTTGGGGATTCTCCTCGCAGTAACGGGCTCCTCGACTCGCTTCGCTGTCTGGATCTCCTCCTCAGACGCCTCGGGCATCTCCACGACGTGCTCAATGATTTGTTCCGGTCTTGGTGGGGGAGGCATAGCGGGCGCGGAGGCCATGTTCCACGGAAGCCTGTAGAATTGTTCAGCTGTCGTTGAAGTCGGGGGTGCGACCTCGTCTGCTGGCGGGGTCTCGAGGTGCCATGTCGTTCGAGTGCGCGGGGAGAGGCCGGAGAAGAAACCACCAGGTGAAGGGATGTCCAGCTTGGTCAGGCCAGTCATGGACCTCTGTTGAGCGGGTGAGAGCATGATGGTCGCCCTGGGCAGGTTCCTGGTCATCAGACGAGGTGGCGCTTGTCTTGATTCTGCCATTGGCTCCCTAGAGACCTCAATCGTTTGTTCGTGTTGAGGCTGGTCTTCCTCATCTGCCTCGGGGCCAGACAAGGCTTGCAAGGTTGCCAGAGCGCCGGGTTGAAGCTGAATCCCGGTCCAGTCGCCACTGTCCTCGGAATCCTCATTGCCCATTACCGGGGTAGGAGGCGCCGACATGGCCGCCAGCTGTTCGGAAGTGAGGCTTCCATCTAATGAGCCGTCGAGCGAGGGTGGTGCCGAGATGGTGGGGATGGGTTGGGCATGTTGAGCCTGCATGTAAGACAACATGGCTGGGGACATGGCGACAGCTGACGGTGGAGTTGGGGGCATCGGCGACGCGAGTGTCTTCTTCAACTCCTGATGCTTTGGCGACCACTTGACGGTGTGCAGCTGCTGTCCACCGGGAATTACCAGCTGTGGTAGTGCCTTCCTGGCCTCGTTGGATGATGTCCTCGATGTTACCAAAGGACCCTTTGACTTGCTGTTCCTTGGCGCTCTGATCGACTCGATCTCAGGCTCACTCTCGTCAGACACGCCGTACAGATCATCAAACTCGGTCACATCGGTCATGGCACTGTGCCTGGTCCAAGAGTTGGTACGTGACGACGAGGAGCCGTGGGAGCTGCCCTCCTCACCGGAGGCCGAGGCCGACGAGGGTGAGGATGGCAGTGTTGGTGCGGTCATGAAGTGGAAGCCCCTCGGGGTAGGGAAGGCCCTTGGGGTGGGCAAGTCTTCGCTGGATATGGCATCGAGGGGAGCCAACCACGCGTGGAGCCTCTGGTGGTCTGCAGCCTTGTCCCTAGCAATGTTTCTCCTCATGAAGGGTGAGCGTGAGGGCGACACGTGGTCCTCGTTCTCCTCCTCGATTATTGTATTAAGACCACGGGGCCGCCTCCGACCCTGCGGGATGGGCTCGTGGTCAGCATTTTGGGGGAGAATAACCAGCTCTGCCATTATAGGAAATTTTAGGTCGCAGTTGCAGTAGTACAAAATGCGGTCATCATAGGTTTAAAAAAAGAAGCCCTATCCTCCGGAGGATCGAGAGACTGCAATACGACGCTCTGCGCCGTAGGGGGGGGGGGAAACCAAGACTAGGAGATGGAAATAAAAGGCTAACGATAGGATGGCTCGCACAGCGAAGCACACAAATCTCGCAAACTCGGTTGAGTCGTCGTGAAGAAAGGAAATGGGAGAGGAGGAGGCGGTCCGTGGAGGACTGGGGTGATGAATACAGTTTTAACAGACGGCCAACCTCGACCCCGTCTGGCAGGCGCCGGGCCCATCATGATGCTCGCACAGGAGCCCCACAGTATCCCATTGAGCGGCTAATGGCGTGCAGACGAGGGACGGCAAGCTCTGGGCAAGCCGGGGCCAGCACGGCGATGGAGATGTGTGCCTGTCCTGCCTGTCCTGCCTGTTCTGCCTGTCCTGCCCGTCCTGCTCGTCCGGCAGCCCGACATGGCTCGCATTGGGCGAGAGCAGGGGGGCAGTGCCTCGACGACGACAAAGCAGGACGCGGGAGGGTTGCAGCGGTTCGTGCCAGGCCAATCACGACGTGCAGGAGGATGGTGCTGGGTGGTCCCATTCAAGACGCCTAAAAGACAAGACCAACGACTGGCTGGCGCGCGCCAAGTCAGGTAGATGGCAATCTGGACCTCATTGGGAAGGGAGCACCACAGCCAGGCCGGCCAATGACGGGCCGCAGCGCCCTGCAGCGCGCCAAACTCGGGCGCTTACCTAGGCCCATTGTCACCCAATGCAGGTCGCTGGAAATAGCGGATGCAGTGAGACAACCTGAGGTCTTGATCCCCAGGTTGCATTCTTGCAGGTACCAAAGTCCTTTTGCATGTAAGCCTCATTATTATACACTTGCTGACCATCCAACCCATCCCACGCCATCCGATGTCTGTGCCGTGCAACGTCATTCAAAATGTTGGGAGCCCGAGGGGGCAATGCCACCATAGACGCAGCTTGGGGGCCGTTTCTCAGAGAGGGACGCGATCGACCGTGACCGCTCTTTGCTGCGGGTACGGAGCACCGAGCAGGGCATGGCTGCGCAGTTCTGAGACTGACAAGAGGCGGGGTGCTGGCCTGGGCTGTTCGAGATCAGGCAATGCAATTGTTCAGTCTGCTCTCCTGTGGACACACGCTCGGCGGCTGCTGGACGTGATCTGGCAGCCAGTGTGTCGTTTCCCTGGGTTGGGTGTCGAGGACCGAGAAACGGTGGGGCACCGGCCTGAAGTGGTGGCCCGCCATGACTTTCTATTTGCTGTGCCAGAGCATTGCCAATGGCTGATCTGATGCGTCATCTCTGTCGGGCGAGTGGGACTCGTGTCTTCACGTCGTGGTTGTGCCTGATTCCGGGCTGCCCCACACGCGACATAACCGTATTCCAGTTTTCCATACAAATAAACCATCTAGGCAGTTTTGAAGTTTGAAATGACCACAGACCCCGCGCTTGGCTGCATACTTAGGTACCTATGAAGAGCCACAAATCAGCCGAGTGTTATAGGCAAATAGACGAGTCGCATCGTCATCAACACCAGAACTAACACAACCTGAAGAGAGTGGGTAATTGTGTAAATGTTTTTGTAAATCAGTTCTGCAATGGTTCGTCTCTTTGCTTTGTAAGCGAGTATCCGAGGGGCTGCTTCGATCAATCAGCCGCATCCTTCCACCTGCAGCTAGCTGTACCGAATCTCACAACTCGTGCCGTGGCACTTATTAGGTGAATCTCGAAACACACAATCGGGATACAGTGTATCAGTCATGTCTGAGTCACCGCGTCCCCCTCTTTATTCTCATCTGAAAACTACCATCGACGAAATTCGCCTTCTCACTTCCTTTGAGATCGATGCTGACGACCGCGTAACTTGTCGACTGACTTGTCACAGTATCCCTCCGTGACTGCCCCCCATACACGGCATTATCTTATGTCTGGGGCAAAGCGACCCAGCCTGTGTCCATCCGGGTCCATGGTCAGGAGTTCCGGGCCACTCCAAGTCTAGCCGCCGCACTGCGGTGCATTCCCCACCACTGGAGGTCCAAATACCCTTCCCGTGAACTGGGAGAGCTTCGAGTCTGGGCGGACGCCGTTTGCATCAACCAGAAAGACCTGGCAGAAAGATCCCAGCAGGTCCAGATCGTGGGCCGCATCTATTCGGGTGCAGAGCTTGTCATGTGCTGGATGCCAGATGGGGTCAGGCAGCCAGGTGACCCTCGGACGTTCAGCAATGACATACAGGACGAACTTCTCAGCACCGCATTCCGGACCCTTGAAATCGTCAACTCGGAGCTTGTGTTGGTAGAACAAGAAGTCGACGGTACAGTGTGGGACATAGAGCTTGATGACGACAGGCTTGTCCAGTGGCTTGAGAAGTGTCCCGAGTTGGCCGAGGCCACTCCTGATACTATTTGGCCTTTTTGGGAAAACAAAAATTGGAGGGCCGTCCGTCACTTCCTCGGTCTGCAATACTGGCAGCGAGTATGGATCTTTCAAGAGGTCGTCCTGGCTCCGGAGGCATTGCTGATCTGCAGATCCAGCTGTATATCCCTGGCCGATACGCTCGACCGCGTATTTTTCTGGTTTGATCTCTTGGAGTTATGTGATATTTCCGCGCCAAGCTTCATCCTTCCCGCCCTGTGGCAATCTCTGGTATCAGGCAGTGGTCTTTCTCGGGTCACTCTCACGGGTCAACTCGACACCTGGAGAAGAAGGCGAATGGAAATCCCTACGCTTTCCTGGCGTGTCTTCTACAAAGCTGGCTCGCTGGCTGCAACTGACCCCAAGGACCACGTGTATGGCCTGCTTGGTATTACTGGCATCGATATCCAGGTTGATTATTCTCAACAAAACTCTGTTGCCAAGGTCTTCCACGACGTGGTGGTAGCCTGGCTACAGGACTACGCACGCCCAAACAAGGATTTGGCTGCCGAGAACGCGGTTTCTAAGATGAAAGAGCTGTGGTTCCTTAGCCTCGCTGGACTGAGGCGTGATTGCGACGATACCAGATGCCGGGACTTTGCCTCATGGGCGCCGAACTTCCCACACTTTCATCACAACAGATCTGACTATGTCTTCTTCATTGAAGTCGATGCTGACCATGGCGTATTCTCGGAAGAGCAGTGCCTGAAAGCGAGTTATATCCAAGGCCCTTCACTTTTCGTGACTGGGCTTGTTGTTGATTCTGTCCACAGGACATATCCTCAAGTCGTCAATTCAGCAGTCTCTTCGATTTACTATCGGATTTATTCCAAAGAAACGAGTCAGACTTTTCGGAGCCAAGGCCGAGAGGACGCCTGCTGCGGGATCTCTTCGAGCTTCTCTGTTGGAACAACATCCCGAAATACGTGATCAATGCCCGGTTGCGTGTGACCGACCCGGTCTCATCCGAGTACCTCGCATTTGGCTGCGCTTTTGTATGGGCGATTCTTTGCGGAGGATTCCAGTACCGCACAGCCATCGAGAGATTAGGACTCAGGTCAGACACGGAGCTCGGATTTCGCGCTTCCTTACGTGAGACATTCCTTGGCCTGGAGGAAATGTCCAAGGAAGAGAACGAACACAATATTATGTCACAATTTGACAACAATTCCTCATCATGGCTTCAGGAACTATTGGATTGTGAGGCCACAAAAGGGCTGCCCAAGGAACACAGGCTTGCCAACTGTTGCCAGGAAATGACTTCTTTTATCTTGACGGATGGTCTAGATGATTGCTGCCTTTTCCGCACTTCAAGGGGATATTTTGGACTCGCCTGCAGGAAGGCTACAGCCTCTGGGGACCTAGTATGCGTTCTGAAAGGTCACGATAGTATAGCATCTCTGAGGAAGAATGGAGACCATTTCCTCTATGTAGGGGATACTGGAGGGATAGGCTGCGGGACTTTTGAGGGATGGGCTGGCAGAAGTGCGGCAGTTTGAATTGCGGTAATTTGGGTATGAGAATTTTCAATGCATAAAAAGTACTTCCAATGTGTGTCTCAGTCTGTCGCCTTCTAGGGCATGTCCTAGATGGTTGTCATTATCGTAGTAGGTGGAGCTTCACTCGTGTGTCCGTAAAAGAAATAAGGGATAAATTCTCTTATCTATCAACCTATAGAAGGAGGGAAGGAGAGGTCTTATTTATCTCTACATTCATCAGCCTCTAAATCCACACTAGATATCTATAGAAATTAAGAGAATTAGTAATATTTATATAAAAGGGCTATTAAAGTATTAGCCTATTAATAAAGGAAGAACTATTAAAAATAGTATACTTTTATAGCCTTCTAGAAGTTAGTTATTAAATATAAGTTATTAATTAGCTTCTTAATATAAAAATAAGGGATTTATAGGCTTTAAAATATATTATTTATATAAGAAAGAACTTTATTATAAAGGAAAACCTATAGTTTATATATAAATAAAGTATTTTTACTAAGAAAACCTTTTTAAAAAAGAAAAAACTTAGTATTTATAAAGTTTATTAAATATAAACTTTTATTATTAAGTTAGCTATATAGTAGCTTAGCCTATTAGTAAAGTAAAAAATTAAAAAAAAAGTATTTTTTATAATTTAAACTTAAAGCTTTTAATATATAATTATTATTTTTTATAAGTTATAATTATTTTATATAGTATTTATATATTATTATATTTATTTTTATAAATAAGTATATTTTTATATAATTTTAAACTTATATTATAAACTATTATACTATATATACTATAAATCTATATTATATATATATTTTAAATCTTTTATAAAAGTAAATTAATATAAAGTATATATAAAGTAGCTAGTATATAGTATATATTATAATATATAATATATATATAAGGATTATATAAGTAGTCTTTAGATTCTTATACCTTTTATATAATATTATAGCTTTTTAATATATATTTTTATAAGACTTTTATATATTATTAAATTTAAAACAATTTCTATTTCTTTAATAGTATTATTTAATAGTTAAAAACCTTTTATTTTATAAAGTAATTTATAGTATTTAAAGAGAAAATAATTTATTTTTAAAAAGAAAAACTAAGTTTTTATTTAATAAGCTTATTTTTATTATTTTTAAATAAAATCTTTTTTTATTAAAGTATATATAGTAGATATTTCTAAATAATATTATATTTTTATTATATTTTTAATATTTAATACTTTATATTTATTTAAAAATATTTTTATTTAATTATTTTTATATAAATTATATTTTTTTTAATTAATTTAAACTTTTATTATATAATAAACTTTATTAATTAATCTATAAAGTTATTTTTAAAATTTATTTTAATAATTTTTACTAGATTTTCTTTTACTATATATTTATTAAAGTAATATATAATATCTAATACTTTATATATTTATAAAATATTTAATTTTTAATTAATTTTAAAGTAGTATTAATATCCTTATATATTTTAAATATAAAAATATTATAGTTTATTTTTAAACTATTATTAAAATATTTTAATAAATTATAAAAGTAAATTCCCTCTTTAATAGCTTTTTTTAAAGTTATATATTTAACTTTATAAGTATTTAAAGTAGGTATTTTTTATTATTATAAAAACTAATTTATAAAGTTAATAATACTTTTATTTTTTATAAATAAAGAAAATATATAACTAAAAGTAGATATTTTATTATTTATATTATTATCTTAATTAGAATTATAATACTTTTTATATATAAAGTATTTTCTTTTAAATAGGTAAACTTTTTATATATATTAGGGAATTTTAATAAATATTTATATAATTTATTTAACTTTTTAAACTATTAAAAGCTAGGATTAAATATATATTTAATTAATTTAAATACTAAAAAATATATATTTAACTTAAGTTTTAAATTAGTATATAAAAGTAACTTTATTTAGTATTAAAAAAAATTTATTTCCTTTTTAAAAACTTAATTTTTATTTTTTCCTAATATTTTTTAAAAGTATAAAATATTAATTTAGGTTTAATTTTTATATTATTTACTATATTATTATATAAGATTTTAAATTTCTTTAAAAGTTTTATAGTATATTTATTTTAATTTATAATTATAGTTTTATTATTTTTATTTATATTTATATTATTTTTTAATAAACTATTTAATTTTCTTTAAAAATTAAATTTTATATTTTTAAAAACTAAATTTATTATATTATTTATATTATTTATATTTATATTTAAAATTATTA